>LPNX010920168.1:236373-291501 GCA_001517045.1 Pseudotsuga menziesii | reverse complement strand
TATATACGCAAAAAAAGAAACGTTGCCCAAAATTTCATTTTTGGGCTATCTGGAGCTTCCCAAGGGTTCCCCCTACTTCCGTGGTTCATTTTCTGATAATTTGTAAGCCTTTGGATCCCAGATAACAAGGACCAAAGAGAATTTCTTATCAAGTATTGTAACCACAATTAATAAATATATCTTGAGTAGGCTCTTCAAAGCCCACTCCCCATCCCCTTGGGGGGATCCACGTCTTTGTCCCTTTTTTCATTTTTCTTTATTTTTGGTTTAATTTATTCTTGCTGGCTAGTATACTTTGATGGATGTTACAATTTTCCATATAATTCCATATCTTATTTTAATCAAAGTAACACTAATACTTACCCCACGACTTCCTGAGTTACCTGAAAGGGGAAAGAGATGCATGGTAGAATTAATTAGACAACCTAATTTTCCTTGCAGTGCCTTAGTTTTGTTTTACTTCACATTATAAAATTTAACCCGTATTTATTTCTCAATTGAGGTTCATTTGAAATGAAAGAGACTCTTGGAGGTTAAGTTTTCTTTTTTAACAAACAAACATAGTTTCTAAAATCCTTAAAATCAATAAGACTTCGTTGTGTATGCTCTGCACCGTTGTGGTTCGACTGAATAGTTGGTTGCATAAAAATAAACGTGGGTGACTAGTCTAATTAGTCTCACACCTCAATTAAACCTCCCCAGGAGAAAATCCAACGCATCGATTTGATCTGTTGCGGTGGAAAAATTCACAAAGGAAGCGTGAAAAACTGGGTAGTGGCCTCGAGACATCGTTAGGCTAAACTCTTGTTAGTGTAGTGTTGGACACGTCTCAGAGACTCCGAATTAGCCCACATATTTCTTGTGTGGAGCCACATCGGGTAAGGGTTTTGGACATACTCATCGTACCTTCATGTATATTTGGAGTTTCCTTCCCCCTAATTTAATTCACTCATCTTCCACAATAACTTAAAACTTACCAAGAGACAATTGCAAAACATCTACTTCAACATTCTCAGCACATACAATCTTATGACTCCATTTTAATTTAGAATTGGTCTTTATTATTTCTTTCTACACAATTTATGAGTTGAATGATGTATTTACAATTTCTTATGTTATTTATGTTGTTGTAATTAGTTCATCTTACAAATATCTTGTTCTATTATTGTTTACAACTCCTAAAAGACTTACTTGTCTAAACCACACCACTAAAGCCTAATCAGCCTTAGCAAATCTTCGGGTCTACCCCCCTTAGCTTCATTAGGATTTGGCCTAAACAGAGGAGCCAAGAACAAGGTGACAACCTTGACTTGATACTTTCCCCCAATGACACAATGAGTGGCTTGAATATTTCTACCACGCCCCAATATCAGGTGTGTGAAAGACGACAATAGATAGATTCAATATTGTATGTGTAATTTCATTTTCCACTTGAAAGCATTTCATATATTCGAAAACTAAAAGAGGTTCACCAGTGCGTAGTCCCTTGGAAGTGTCATATGTATTTTGTCATGTAAGACACTTGGGGTTCATGACGTGATTTTAGAGTTTTGGTTCATGTTTACATGCAACCTATGCTATTGGTAGTAGTTGTGTTGGGTCCTTTTTCAATTAATTATAGTCACCACAATGTATAGGAATTTCATTGAATTTACAAGGGATTTATTTATTATAAATTGAAAGTGGTCTAGCATGGTTTAGTGCATTGTTTTGTGACAATATGTCTATATTAAAGTATCCCACAAATCACACAATGTATATTTCCATGTTGATGTTGGAATATATTTTATGTGATAGTTTGTGTATCTAATCTATCCACTAGTTGATCGGAATGTTACAGGTATAAATTAACTGAGAGGGGGGGGGGGTGAATCAGTTAATTAAGATTTTTCAGCCAAATTACTTCTTTTAACTTAGAATCAATAAACTTTATGGAAGTCAATCTTTGCTATGAATTCAGAGTTATAAACCGAAGAGCAGATAGCATAAAACACAACATTCAATCACAACATTTAATCACATATATGATACACATATATTTTCACGAGGAAACCCATAAGGAAAAAACCTCTTCTTCTTATGATGTCACAGGATTCAATGGCTGTACATTACTTCTTATTTGAGCACCGACTCAAAGAGGCTGCAACCTCTGAATGCAAGCACCAACTTGCTGAGAGCACCAACTCTCACTGTAACCTAGAACCAACCGGGTGGAAGCACCAACTTCCAGTTTAACCCAGCACCAACTGGGTGAAGACACCAATCTTCAATTTCTACAAGCACCCACTTGCAGACAGAGACATAAAGTCTCCCCTAGCACCTCCCTACCTCCCTTATTTGCTAGACTTTCCAGTAGAATCAAAATGCAACAATACAGATATGTCTCTGCTTACCAAACCACTCTGCTCTATTTAACATCGGCTCTCTGCTCCTCTGTTCTGTTCAACTATTCAGCGCATTCTTCTGTTCCTCTGCTTTGCTACTATGCTCATTCAGTATCAGTTTACAGCACTGATCTCTTAATACTCTGCACACCATTACTCTCCTCAAACAGCTAACTCTCACAACTGTTTTTGCTCAATATATATCTCATCTTCTGAGTTCATTTTTCTCTCTGTTTTATCGAAACAATATCCTCAAACCGTTACAGAAACGGTTCAGCTTCAACATCCTCAAACCATTGCAGAAACGGTTCAGCTTCAACATCCTCACGAACCCTCTGTACACATCAAATGATATATATTCGAACCATCTCTCCCTTTTTTTGGGTTCCTTACTCTTCCTATTCCATCTCCTTTCGAATCATCATTACAGGCAGTTACTAAACGATTCACAATTCAGGTTCATCATAACTATTAATCCACCTGCTCGAATACTTTTCGAATCCTCAATTGTACAGGGCTCTTCGTATTCCTCTTCAAATATTAAAATGGTACAATGGTTCAAAGAAGCGGCGGGTGAAACGTCAGAGCTCACAAACAACATCTCCTTTCGCAACATCGGAGGTCGGAAGAGGATCTCCTTCCGCAACGTCGGAGCTCGCAAGCAACATCTCCTTCTGGAAGTCGGAGGGATTTTGACATCGGAAGCCAAAATCTTCGTACAGCCGCAATGGTGGGAAGAAAAATACTATGGACACGCGATCTGCATCGGAAGTCAGAGCGCTTTTCACTTCGAGTGCTTAGCTGGTTTGAGAGCCGCAACGGCGGAGATCAACAGGTTATAGCCATGCGACGCACATCGAAAGTCGGAGCGCTTTACACTTTGGATGCTTAACCACTTTGGGAGCCGCAACGGCGGAAGCAAAAAGACAACAACCTCCGATCTAAAACTTTAGTTTGAATCTCAGCCGATTGAGCCAGAGTTCATCGGAGGAAAATATCGGAGCTCGTTGTTTATCATTCTCCCGCAACGACGGAAGCACAAATGACTAAAAATTCCGCAAGGCGTTCGATGGCAAGGCCCCAACAACAAATACTTTATTGTATGCTCAAAACAGTTGTGAGGGTGCGCGGTTAACATTTGGTGATAACCTTTGGCGGAGTTTCCAGTTGGCATTTGACATATGGTTCCGTTTTGGCATAGCTCTGTCATATATATATAACGTTATAGCGAAGTTCAGATCCTTGGCATGGCGGGAATGTCTCACATATGGAACTGTTCATACTTCACAATTTTTGTGATATCCATTCGGTAAGTGGATTTTCCATAGACTTTAGTCTGAATCTCTAGCACCTCCCACTGTTCGATTTTCTTCATTGATACCTGCGTGCCTGCCTCTTTTTCAGTAGATTGCCACATCCATTTGACATCAGTTCCCCTTCTCTTTATAGCAGATTGCCATCAATGACAATACATTAAAACTTTAAGACTGAGCACTAGCTACCATCTACTAGTCCTGAACACGCCACTCTGAAAGATATTCCAACACGGAAATGGATCCAAATTAATCTCTCTTCCAAACTTTGTAAAATAGAAATTGTGGCAAAGTTTCAAGTCAATGATAAACTTCAACACTAAAGACCAAAAGCCACAAGAAATTGAGATGAATTACTTGATTGTTATAATTTCAAAGTAGCATTATAATAAAACAAAATTGTTGATCCAAAGAATAAGCCAAGAGAGGTGGGGAAAATGAAGCTTTGGAAGAAGGGTACTAAAATAAAGTATGAGGACTTGCACTGAAGTAATTTTCTCAAATATCAGAGGATGAAGGGGATTCTAAACTTGTCCACAAAAAACAAAGATGTATGTTCCAATGAGTAAAAATACATAAAAACTCTGCTGACAATGTGTAATGCCCCCTTCTGCTTAAGCACCAGGGATCAACCCGCTAACCTATCCAATTCCCATAGGTTTGAGTGGGTTATAATTAAAAAAGGAATTAATTAATCTCTAATGTCACCTTGCATAAAAACATATCATTAATGGGTTAATTAAATCATAAGTGAAAATGGAGTCACTTAATTATTAAAAAGTTAAATAATTTATTAAAAGTGTTGAAGAAAATTAAAAGACAAGAAAAGGTTAATGGAGAAATAAAAAGAGGAAAAAGGAGAAAATGAGTATTCATTTTATTACTATTCATTGGATAAATTGATTTGAGAGCTCTTTGAGGTTTTTGGAGTGTTGGGGATGGAAACCCTTGGCAAGCATTGGTTTTGATGGCAAAATCTGTACATCCTAGCCAATTCAGAGGGTAGATAGTCCAAATCTACTATTGTGCTTCATTTTGGAATAATATAATTTAGTTTAAGCAGAGATTGAGATTCATGGTAGCTGGATTCATTCTCATTTTGGGAATTGATGTTGAGAAGATATCTTTCTTGAGGAGGGCATAGATATTTTGTAAGCCTACGGTACAAGAAGTCGCTCTTATTGTTGGGTGTTTCACCCACAAGCAACTTGTTATCCACTAATAATTTTTGAGTTTTTTCACTCAACCTCCAAAGCTGGAGTATTCGCCTTAGTGGTTAGGACTTGGGAGGTTATTAAAACCTAAGCGTATATGTATATTACCATGTTAGCCATCATAATTGAGTCATATGAACATGTACTAGGTCCCCCTAAGTTTTTTTAAAGTTTTGTAAAAAAATAAATTCTCGTAAAAACAATGACTTTTTAATGTTTTAATTAAAAAAATTGTAAAATGCCATAAAAGTGTGGTTAGGGGGCCAAATTTTCCATGGATGTGATTGTTTTCTAACTCAGAGCACCCACTTTACCCCAAAACCCACTTTCCTAAATGTTTAAGTGATTATTTTTCTGTTAAATTACTTTTGCTCGAAGAAAGTAAAAAAGTGAATAAAAAATAGAAAAAGTGGAAAATATGAGAAAGAAAATCCCACAGTCAGTAGGATCATGTCCCATACATGTTTTAGCTTGAATAGGGATCAATTGGGAGTTGTTTGGAGACAAATCAAATATTCCAATCATATCTTTTGAAAGGTGAGTTAGTCTCAATCGAGTGATGTGGTCTCTCTCATGAGAGGGGTGCGTTAGTAAGGTGGAAGACATTCTTTGGGCGTGGTGAGAGTGCATATATTTGGTGAGAGGTGGCACCATATCCAAGAAATCACCACCAACAATATCCACACTTCTGTCTAGTTAACTCGCCTTCACTCCAGTTAAGGATTGTGCCCCCTTTGGCATTTTTGATGTTTAAGTAAGGCTTCGGGCTCATTGTTTCTCATGGTCAGAGGACTGAAGGGTTGCTGAAGTTGTGTAATTGTAGTTTGTAATACTCTTTTGGAATAATATGAAGGATTTGGAGGTCTCATGTGGTGTATGGTTCAAGTGTGTGGATGATCATTGTCTCATGTTTATACCGAGGTAATCTGTAGAATTCTGTTTTTTATTTGCTTCTTCTTGTCAAAGCTAGCCTCATTGAAGGATTAGTACTAATAGGTAGGAGTGAGTAAGGTAGTTTCTTTGCTCTCTTAAATAGTTTCCGTTCAAGAATAAGAACTTGCATGTTTATTTGTTTATATGTATGCTCTTATGTTCTTTAGCATAAGTTTTTACTAGATTTGACAAAACTTTTGGCAAGTGTGAAGGTGTTTTACAAGTGCTTATCTTGGATCGATGGAAGATATTTCTTGTTTCTCTCACTCTCCAAGAAATTTTTGTCAAATAGGCATAGTTTTTTCTCCACCAATAGACTCCACAACCCAAGAGTTCCCAAGCTTCGATTTCTCTCCTCTTTCCCTCTCCTTCACTTAAAAATTGAATCTTTATTGGTTATGTTCTAAGCTAATGTTTTAGATATATTTGTCTTAAAATTAAAATAATTTCTAGATATGGTTTATAAGTTTAGTTTTCTTAGATCTAAAAGTTGCATAAAGTTTTATCATTTCAATTTGGATCTAGCCTAAAAAATTCTATCTTTTTGCAAGTAATTTTTAAAGTAAATTTTATGCTTGCAAAGTAAGTAGTTTCTTTGAGTTTAAAGGTTTAAATTTAGCATTTAAGTGCTCATCATTGAATTCCTCTTAAGGTTATCAGAGATCCTAAGAAAAGTGGGTCTTACAAGCCCACTCTTCCTAGTTCTTTGTTTTTCCTAGATCTAGTTTTAGCATAGAATATTTTTGTTTTTTTTCCTAACTTGTCTAAGTCATTTTTAAAGTGATTTTGGGCATATTTTGGCACTAATTAGTTTGCTGGTTTTTATATTTTTGTTACAGGTTAAGAGGTTTTTGGGGAAATTTTTTGACATGAACAATCGATTTAAGGCTACCTTGAAGCCTCATCTTCCTTCCTTTCTCTTTTAAAATAAGTTGTATTCTCTTTTCTCCAAATATATAAGGAGAAATATGAATTATTTTTCACAAAATATTATAAATAACATAATAAAAGGTGAAGCAAGTGAGCTCCCAAAAAATCCTATACCTCATCCCCTCGGGAGGAGGGGGGGTTGGGTTGTGTCGATGTCACTCACTTTTCATGTTTTCTTGTTTTAACTTTCTTCCTAAATTTCTTTTTATAAAATCAATCTAATTAACTTAAAAGTAATTGTTTGTTGGTTTTGTTTCAACGACGAGCCATAAAATCACTTAGGACTAAAAAATTAAACAATTTTTTTGCAAATAAAAAAAACCCCCCTTGCTTTCTTGAATTATTGCACTAGTCGCAAAAGGAAAAATACACGAATATGTGGTGAATAAGTGGTGCATGGAAAAGAGTCTCTTGGGGAATTAAATTTAAAAAGAAAAACATCCTAAAAATTAATAAAAGTAACCAAGACTTTCTTCTTGTATGCTCTGGATCTCTACAGCTTGACCAACTAGCTGATTGTTGATTTTTCCTAAGAAGCATCGAGATCCATTCTTTGGGAGAAGGAGGCGCCTGGTCAGTTAGCAGGAAATAAACCTAGTATGGGACTAGGACCTCAACCTGGGGCTAAGGTCCATTCTATTGAAGAAAGGAAGAACCTAGTTAGTTACCAAGAAATCAACCTAGTCTAGGGCTGGGACCTCAGCCTGGGGATGAGGGCCATTATCGAGGAGAAAGGAGGCACCTGGCCAGTTACCTAGAAATCAAACCAGCTTAAGGATAATGGCCATTCTATGGGAGAATGGAGCAATGTGGTCAGTTAACAGGAAATTAACCTAGTTTGGGACTAGGACCTTAGCCTGGGGAGGAGGGATATTCTCTGGGAGAATGTAGGCACTTAGTCAGTTACCAAGTAACAGACATTGAGTCATCTGATGCAGCATGGGGCTAAGGAACTTGATTATCACCATAAGCCCTGGACTGGGTCTGGGAGAGTGATGCATTCCTGTCCTTTATGTATGGGCTATGAGACCTTCTTCAGGGACTAGCTACCCCTGGTTGAGAGACCTAACACTTGATCTTGGTGGCAACGAGGATAACAAGATAAATAATTTAATAATCCTCCTTATTTATGAAGGTGCACTTTGAGTGGGAATGAATGGACCATGGGGAACATATAGAACTCTTGAGATGGCTTGTTGTGGTCATAAAATCACTTGAAGGGCCAAGAAACCCTAGCGCAACTTATATTGGTCCAAGGGACCATCAAATGAAGGTCTAAGTGTCTCTAAGACAAAGACCAAAATACCAATGGACCACAGAAGATTAAAAGTCAATGGTCAAAGATGAAAAAGAATAAAATCCCTAAGGCCAACCTCCTAATTATGTGGAAACATTTTATGTTTGATGAACTATAAATAAAGAAGCATTTCGAATTATTTCATCATCATTGAAGATCATGATTTTGACCGCTCCAAAAAGACTAGTCGTGGTTCTTGGTTGAGGTATTCTTCTCCCCTATTGCAACAATTATTTTAGATTGAGGAAGTTCGGTGGATATCTGCTGGTGTTTATTTTCCTAACGTGGAAGCAACTAGGGATTCTTTTTTCCTTTTTCCTTCACAACATTAGTAGTAGAGCCGCTACAACTCACGATGAGGGAAGTCTACATCAACAACAGTCACAAGGGTAGCAGCAAACTGCCCCAGTTCACGATGGTGGTGGCAGTTGTTAGTGGTAAGCCCACTAGGGCTACCAACAGATCATGGTAGCAACATTCAATAGGTTTTGTGAGGTAGTAGCAGTTCACGGTGGTAGCAGGCTACCACAATCCACAGTGGCAATAGAAAGGTGACAATAGTCCATGTGGAAGAAACAACAAGGTGGAAGCATGCCATTCCTAGTCCTTAGTGGCAACAACAGGCCTTCAACAACCCATGTAGGTACACAACAATAGTCCACATGGAAACACCAAGTCCATGGTGGCAACAATGAACAGTAAGCCTACTAGGGCTTCCCCAGATTGGAAGAACACGGGTTGTGAAAACTTGGGTGATCTTTTTCTACATTCATATCATATTTCTGTGAACAAATTGATGTAGCTATCTATGCTCATGTACAAACTCAGTCATCTCATTTAGAGGATGAATTATTAATGCTTTGGGTTTTTTGTCCTTAAAAGGTTTCCCCGTGAAAAATCATGTGTTCAATTGTGTGGATGATTGTTTTATTGCTGCAAATGTTCTACTACTGCTAAAATCTCAAATACTATCTTTCTTACAGTCTGCAAATTTTTAAAATATCATACATATGTTAAATTTCAACATTGATCACACCAAAAAGGGATTAAGTGACTAATAATTAGTTTTCATATTATCAATTCACCTCCCTGAAAGACGAAAATCTAGCTTCTCATTTTTTGTTTCATGTGGGAAAATTTCACAGAGAAAGCATGAACAACTAGATAGTGATCACGGGGCCCCACCAAGCTACACCCTTGTTTGGTGTAGTGTTGGACATACCCTCGCAACTCCATCTAGCCTACATTTTCTCATGTGGAGCCACACTCAATGAGTCTAGACACATTCCTTGTACCTTATTGGTATATTGGAAATCCCCCTCCCCTTTAATCCACTCATCCATCATAATCTAAAACTGACCACGATACACTTCCAAAACATTTTCTCTTTTTCAGTAGTATCTATTTGACTCCATTGGCACTGGTCCTTTAAAACAATATCTGTTTTAAAGTCATCTCATGCAGTGAGTGCTATATGTTACATTGTTGAACTAAGCTGTCTTTGCAATTATATTGTCTTAGTAGTTTCACTCTCAAACTCCTAAATAACTTCACATCCATAATTAAACACTAATAAGAGTCATAGTAACTCTTTTCTAGGGACTACCCATCTTGGCTTCGTTAGGAGTTAGCATAAACAAAGGAGTCAAGTATCATGTGACAACACTTGACTCGATAATTTCCCCTGAGGATGTACCCAGTGACTTAAATATTTCTGCCATGTTAATGCCAAGGTTCATGAAAGGAGGCAACACAACTAAAATCTAAATAAAGGGGTCATGTTACACAAAGGAAGAATTCAAAGAAGGGAGTGTTGCATACTAAGTTGTACTTAGTTGTATTTCAAGTGAGTCGACAAATATTGAATAAATATACTCGTTCATAATCAGAAGTTCAGAAGCCCATTTTGGCCAATTTTGGCCCCTTTTAAAATTTTTGTATGTTCATACCCCTCGAAGAAATTTTAATAAGTTGGCGTAGCATTATGAATTTTTGTAACATACTTGGCCAACTTAGACTTACTCATCAATACAGTACCGTAGAGTGTTTTTCCCTTGTTAATCATATGTTTCTTTTCAACAACATAATTTCTGAGTTTTTCATTCAATCCTCCAAATTTGGAGTTTATTGTCTTGGTGGTCAGGCCTTAAGAGGTTATTAAAGTCTTAAGTGTTTATGTATATTACCATGCTAGTCAAAATTTTAGAGTCATATGAACATGTACTATGTCTTCCATAGTTTTTTTTTAAATTTTTGCAAATAAAAAAAATATCGTAAAATGGGCATTTTTGTTTGTTTTTAATGTAAACATTCAAAATGTCATTAAAGTGCAGCTAGGGGGTCAAATTTTCCATGAGGGTGCTCATTTCCTAACTCAGAGCACCCACTATACCCTAAAACCCACTTTTGAGAAAAAATGAGTGATTTTTATCACATAAATTAAAATTCTTTTGAAAATGACAAAAAATACCAAATAAATGGCCAAAAATATATAAAAAGACAAAACATCAAAACCTCAATAATCATGGAAAATTGTCCTAGACATGTTTATTCAATTTGGAGTGGTGGCAATCTAATTGGGAGTTAAAGGCGAGTTGAATGGATCCAATTATATTGATTGGATAAGTGGTTGAGATCCCTCATGAAGAGAGGGTGCATATGTGATGAGCACCCACTATACCCCAAAACCCACTTTTGAGAGAATTTGAGTGATTATTTATCACTTAAATTAAATTCTCTTGAAAATATCCAAAAAGACCAAATAAATGGCCAAAAAGACATAGAAAGACAAAAAATCAAAATCCCATTAATTATGGAAACTTGTCCAAGACATCTTTTAGTCTCTCTAGAGTGGCGACAATCTGATTGGGAGTTAAAGGCGAGTTGAATGGAGCCACTTCTATTGATTGAATAAGTGGTTGAGATCCCTAATGAAGAGAGGGCACATATGCGATGAGGAAGGCACACTTCTTGATAGGAGTTGTATTCATATGAGAAAGGGCACACCTATTAGGTGAAAGGTGGGATCCATTAACTCCGAGTACCCCCAATCAAATACAATGCACCCTAAATCAACTCAATCTTTCTCTCCACTTGTCAAACCTTCCTCTCTTGAGCTAATGCAACCCCTCCACCCCTCTTCCCTTTGGCTATTTAAGCAAGTGCTTAGCCTTTTTTTGTCATGGTTAGAGAACTGAAGATTCTTCCCAAGCTTTGAAGCTTTGTATTGTAATACTTTTTTTGATGAATAGAAAGACTTTGTAGGTCCATGGTGTGTTTCATTAGTGTGTGGATGATCATTGTCAATGATATATGAGGTAACTGTGTTTTTATTTTTCTTTTCTTCTTGTTGAGATTTATTTGGCCTTGGGGATAGTTTCTATCAACTAGTAGTGTAAACGATTCTAGTTTGATTTCATTTACTACTTTTGTATGCTTAGAGATTTAGGATTCACATGTACTATTTTTTTATATGCATGCAACCTCTTGTGTAGGAAATATCATATTTAATCTGCTTCTGCAAGTATTGTTAGTAGTGCAAGTTTCCTCACTTGATGGGATGGTTGATCTTAGTTGACTCCTCCATATATCAAGCACTTCAGAAGGACATAGTCCCTCCGCTTCTCACTATTGGTTTCAATGGATCCAAACATTTGGATTGAACTCTTTTCTTTTCCCTCTCTCCTTCACTTTTAAATCATTTTTTTCTTTGGTTACAATTTTTTACATGCTTGATCTAAACTAGTTTCTTTCAAGAAGATTATATGCTAGTTTGTTTAAGTATGTTTATTATTAACTAGATCTAAGTTTAAATCATCATTATTAGAAGAGATCTAGATTGTTTAATTACTTTTGCTTATTTTCCATATTTCAAGTACTTAATATTTTATTATTTGGCACATTTGGTGCATAAACTAGTGGTTGGTTTTACACTTTTCTTGCTAGGACAAGGGGAAGTGTTGTCGAAAATTCAAAATACAGGCCATCCAAGTCCTCCCGGAGCAATATACCTTGATCTTGCTTCATTTTTGAAACTTGTAAAGCCTTTGGATTCATATCTATAGAAAAGCAAGTGGGCTACCTATCACCAACACCCCATCCCTGTTGGAGGTATTTGTATCACATGTTTATGGTTTGTTTTTTTATTTTGTATGATTATTTTAGCTGCTAACGAGTAGAATATATATATATTTTAATTAGTTTAGTTTTCTTTCAAGTTCTATTTGTCGTTTTCAAAGTAACGAACCTGACTTTGCATTCCCAAACTACAATAGTACTGAAAGGGATTTCCTGAGTAGGTGGTATTCGAAAAAGAGATTATTAGCCTATAATATTCAACAAAATATTTGTTTTAATTTTGCAAGTTGATTTTCAAGTAACTGAAATGAATAATTAGCTCTTTTCTGTGTATGCTCTTTTTGATCGCAGGGTTGCGTGAGCTTTGGAACAATAAGAAACATAATCATAGCATTTGATAAAACTCAACATTTAATTAAAAAACTCATATTTAATTAAAACTACACCCCTTAAAGGACAAAAAACTGGTGTCTTGCATTTGTCTCGTGTGGGTGAATTTCACAAATAGAAGGGAAAACTAGGTAGTGAATGTGGGGATTCATCAGGATACACCCTCGTTTAGTTTCATTTTTGGACACACCCCTGCAACTCCGATCTAGGCCTTCTTCTCGTGTGGAGCCACACTTGAAAATCAAGACTTGTTCTATGTAACTCATGGTATAATAAAATTCCCCTACCCGTAATCCACTCATCCATAATAAGTAACATTGACCAAGAAGCACGAGGCAATATTTCCTTTTTATCTACAACTTTATTTGAATCCATTGGAATCGATATACATCTTACAATCAATTTGCTTAAAGAAATTATATGTGGATTGGTTATTTCTTTACATGTTAATTTAATTTTACTTTTCTACTGTTGATGTTTCCAATATTTCACTTCAAACTCTTAGAATTAATTTCTTTTTTGTAACTTAGCTCAAAATATGTAGTTTTATTTTGTTAGGGATCACCCCCTTGGCTTCACTAGGATTGTCCTAGATGAAGGATTCAAATATCAGGTGACAACACTTGACTCGAAACTTGCCGCCAAGGACGCACCCAGTAGCTTGAATATTTATGCCACGTGACCCAATGTGAGTTTCATGTGGAACCATGGTGCATCCATTGTGGGCATCGTTGCTAGTTGAGAAGGGACATCTTAACCAACAAAAATATCGGATCTGTTTGTAGAAGCATCGATCTACTATAGGGAGGAGCGCTCTTCATTGGGAGAGATCGATTTGTTGCTAGGAGGGTTGAGATCAATTATGGGGTCGTCATTTCTTGTTTGTGGGCCGAGTTATCTGTTGGGGAGCCGTTTACTTCCTTTGGGGTGTGATATTATTGCTGGGAATATCCATTACAAAATATCTCGAGTGTTAACAATCATTGAGCATAGGATATAGTAAATATACTTCCATATCTAGGTGTAGGACTACTAGTGGGACTGTTGATGAAATGTTGCAATCATTTACCATTGTTTTGTGATAGAATTCCAATCTATTTCGAGGGCCTTTATTCTTGTTGGGAATATCCATTACAACAGATCTTGAGTGTTAACAATCATTAAGAAGAGGATATAGTAGATACAATTCTAGATCTAGGCGTAGGAATACTGGTGGGACTGTTGGTGAAATATTGTAGTCGTTTACCATTGTTTCGTGATAGAATTCCAATCCATTTCGAGGGCCTTTATTCTAGGGAGTACTTATAGCTAGAATAGATGAGGCCAACTAATAAGGGGGAGGAGTAAGGATGGTAGAGGAGAGTAAGGTAGTCCACTATATTGCTGTCTAGGATCTGTTCATATACTTTGCATTTAATAAAGTACAAGTATGGTATGTATTGTTAGTTGGAGCTGAATCATTAAATTTATGGTGATTTCAGCTATATGTTATTTGCATACAAATTTCTTATATATTGGAAAACAAATTCTTTTAAACAATAACTATCAACTACCCAAAAAAAACAAACTCCCAATATCGAAGCATATTACAGTGTATGGCTCACCTTTTGTAACAATTCTTGAGCATAAACATAATCCATTTTTGTTGGTTTTTCCAAGGTAACCTTGCTGTGTCTATTGTGTATTTAATTTATCGTGATTAAATGCTCTCTTCTATTTATTAAATGCAATTGCCACATTTCCAAATAATGTTTAATTCACTACATCAATGGAATTCAATTACTAGTCTTTGTTATTATTTGTGTGCATTGCTAACCACCACATCAGTGAAACTATATGAACCCACAATGACCTCTCCCTTAATTGAAATCATAGTGGCTAGAAACTAAATGAACCCACAATGGCCTCTCTCTTGATTTAAATGACAGTGGATAGACACTATATGAACCCACAGTGGCCTCTCCCTTGATTTGTTTCTTTGGTTGATTTAATTGCATGAAAATTGTGTAATTCAAATTCCAGAATAATTTCTAGCTTAATAACTCAACGATTCCCAACTCTAAAAACTTGTTGTCTTCAGTTATTTGTTCCAAAAATCGTTGGTGTATAGCTTCAACACTACTACCATTTTGTTTGACCATTGGAATGATAATAAAATGTAATTCCTTAATTCTCAATGTGTTTGATTCCACAACTTGATTATTCCTTTAATTATATTCTTGTGTTGGGATACAACCTTAATTTGCAATGCATCCATGGATAAATCGTGAGGTATTCTCCTACAACCATTCCCCTTATTCTATGCAATCCCAAAGCATCAATACACAATGACCAACCAAGTCATCCTCAAGTCAATGAATTGGAATCTGGATTACTCTCCTACATCTCCAATTGTTTGAGTATATGATCTTATATAGATGTTTTTTTGGAGTATATGATTTTATATGGTTGAATGAATGTGTAGGCCCATTTAAAGAGCAAATTTTATTCTTATAACAAATTTATGCTTAATCAATTGTTGGGTTTCCAATATTGTAAACTTCTGGCCATCCACATCAGTAGACACAAATGCATAATGTATGTTGAATGGAAGATATGACCTTAATGAAGTTTTATGATTACATATTTTATTATAATAGGGTGCATTGTTTGGTTTTCCTGATACACTAAAGAGTGGGATAGATCCATTGTTGGCATTGACCTTGCTACTACAAAGCTATCAAACCAAGCTTGAAACCAATTAAAACATAGCCATAATTTGTCCAAACAATGAAAAGCAATAAATTTTGAACTTAGGATTGAAAAAATAATCACAGACTTTAACCTTTTATTTTCTGCAGAACATTTGTGTTGATGATCTAGATGGGCCATAGGTCTATTGTTTATGGATCATATTAGTATTAGAGTGATTGAATTTGTATCCTTGAAGGAATTGTTAGCGCTTTGAGGAGATAACAAGAACCAGTGTGGGTAAAGCATTGAAAAGAGAAAGGTCGAAAGCCCTAAAAGTCATCAATGTTCATATCTAAAAGGAGAAACATCACTTGGAGGATATGACAATAGAGATAAAAAAAGGACCTTGAGACTAATGCAAAATTGTTCCTCTATGAAAGAAACACTTTGTGAATGTCAAGGCACTTTCACCATTGTTATGTCAAATTGGAATAAAAGCAAAGTTCAACCCTTGCAATTGGGAGAGAGTCATTCAATTAGATGACTGATAAGAACAAAATCTCACTCAGATGATGGATCATTTATACCAAGCATTGACAATGAAGGAGAAGGTGTTTCCCAAGCTACATGTAGATAATAAAAACTAAGTGCAAGCACCTTCCATTGCTACTACATAACCCAACACCATGACCTAGCCTAAGCATCATAAGCTCACCCTCCACTAGGGGAATTTCGAGGTCTAAAATAGGTATCATAAGAGATATAATAAAATACTGTAAGTTTGTCATTTTGTGAGAAAGATATATTTACAGCTCACCTTTTGCATTACAATTCATGTAACTATGGTTAAATTAAAGTGAAAAAATATGTACAAATAAAATTAATAAATTTTTTTTTGATATGACTAGAAACATGAGTACTTTTGAATGCATAAATGTACAAAAAGAAAATACTTATAAAATAAAATAAAGTATAACATTTTAGTTTTGAATTGTAAACATAAATTAAACTTTTGTAAATAAATTCCAAATTATATTTATTTAAAATAATTCACATTAATAATTATTTATTTTATATATTTACACATTTAATATAAAATTTTAATCTTTATTCTTTAATTAAATATAACATTATATATTATCTTAAAATATAATATTATATATTATATAAAAATATAATATATATTATAATTATTATAATATAAAATAAAAACTATTATATTTTAATATAACATGATATATGCATATTTATATAAACACATAATATATGTGACTTTATATTATAATAGAAAGAAAACATAAAGAGGGGATTATGTTATATAACGTGAAGATGTTGCTTTATGTTATGCTATATGTATTATATATCTCATAATAAAAATTATAATATATGACAAAAGTTATAATATATGACTTGATATAATATATAATAATTTTATTATGTCATAAAAATTTTATATGTCAATTTTATTTATTTATTATATAAAATAAAAAAGTACTCTATCATGATTTTATTTTTGAATTTACGTTTGACTTTTGATTAATAATATATTTTTATATTCAAAAGATAAAGTACTTTAAGAGTACTAGGTACATAAATATTATATTTAAAAGTAATTTATGAGTACTTTTTCCATTATGAGTATGGTTAACCATGGATTTTGATCCACCATTTAGAATTTGACTAGTAAACAACTTTAACTCAAGCAATGTCGCCTCAACCATAAGGTATGATGTCATTCTCTAGAATTTGATTGGTTGTTTTAAAGTTGATTTTGATGGTACATTTTTTGTTTTGAGACCCATTTTTTACTTCAAAATTCCCCTAATGCAATGACCTTTATCAATCTATTTTGAAGGATCCCTCTAGTAATTTTCAAAAACATTACAAGAGGCATGGGTCCCAATTTAATGAGATGAATGGGTTAGAATGACCAAGGCCTAGGAAAGAAAGCCTAACGGAGTGTAAGAATAGGTTCAAGCATGAAGGTCTAGGTTTTGGTGGCAAAGAGGGAGTGAGTGAATGCAACTCATTTTTAAAATTTTTTACTCAAGCTAAGACCACCAAGATAACTTCTGTGAAGGAAATAGGGATTGAATAAAATGCCATTTCAGTTAAAGAAAACGTAAGCAAAAAAGGAGTTGACAAAAAACTAGTATTCCAATATGCAAAATCACACCTATACTTGGAGGACCAAGAAAACAAGATGAAAGAAACAAATGACCAATCTCGAGGGATATGGAAAAACATTTATTGTTTGTTTCTATTGTAAGAAAAAAGGCCGCAAGACTAATCATCATTGACACTCTGGTGTATGTTCCTTTCATAGAATTAAAAGTTATCGAGTGACTACCTCTTGGATGAAATCATCCATTAGCAAAAATAACATGAACAAGAAGAGAATGCTAAGAATCCCATGTGGTTGCATAAATTTTTGCCAACATTGCAAATTAACTGGTCATTAGGAAGCCAACTTAACTTTGCAACTTAACTTTGACTCAGGAACCCAAAGAGATAAATTTGGAGAGTTGAGGCGAAGGGGAGATAAAAGATTTATGCACTTGTAGACCAATGAGCAATAGTTGTTCATGTAAACCTACTATAGATGTTTCTTTAATCTTGGATGAAATTTTTGAGAGGTTTCCATGAATATAGTGTTGAGAAGAAAACATGTCACTCCTTCAGGTTGAATCTTTTCGGGACCAAAACCCTATGAATGGGGAGTGTGATCATAAATGTATATGGATTAATCTCTTGTCCAAACATCGTAAAAAATAAATCTTTGCAAAGTTTAGTGTCAGCAACCAACTTGAAGATGGACAAAGGCTAAAAGAAGATGAAATGAATCACTTGATGTTTGGCATTCCAAGGGAACATTATAATAAATATTGTTTGTTTGATGCAAAGAAAAACCCAAGAGAGATGGAAAAATGAAATCTTGAAAATAAGGGTGATAAAAGAAAGTTCAAGGACTTGGAGTGAAGCAATCTACTAAATCTCAAAGGTTGAAGGGGATTTTGAACTTTTCCATGTAGAGAAAATATTGTCTTTGAGTCAACACAATCTACAAAATTCCGCCAGCGAGTATGGATACATGAAATCTTTGTTGATTGTACTACTCACCCTTTTTAACAATTATTGAGGATAATTAGAACCCGTCTTTGTTGGCTTCCCATTTAGATTTCTAGGGGTGGTCTCTTTTGCATCTACAATGTGTTTAATTGTTTATGAATGGTTGTTTTGTTTTGGTTATTAAATGCATTTGACATATAACCAATTCATTTTTTACTCACCATAACATTGGAATCTAGTTGTTGGTCTTCCTTATTTTTGCATGCATTGATAGTTACCGATAGCTTGGTTTCTTCCATGATTGAAATGTCGGTGGGTATAAACTATATGAACCTACATCCACCTCCCTCTTTCTTTGTTTTCTAATTTGATTAAATTGCTTGAATGTTATATAACCCACATTCTACAACAATTTTTAGTTTGGTAACTCAACCATTCACCACTTTAATAAATTGTTGGCTTCAGTTATTTGTTTGTTGGAATCACTGGTGTATTGTTTCAACACCATCGTCAATTTTTTTAATTGTTTTCATGATAATAAAATGTGATGGCCTCATTCCCAATGCATTTGATTCTCATATCCCCATTCTTCCTTTAATTAGATTGTTGGGTCGAATTAAAGCATAGGATGCAACCCTAATTTGCAACCTATAGTCTGTGTAAATTGTGAGTCATTCACTTTTGTACAAGCCCAAAAGATCAATATGTTGATATGAAAGTCATCCTCAAGGTCATGTGTTAGATTACTCTCTATCCTTGTATAGGTATATAATCTAGTATATACTTTTTTAATAAATTCACATAGCTATGGTGATAGTTTACCTTCAATTGGCACAACATATTTATACATGACTAAGTGTTGGGTTGAAGATTATAAACTATTAGCTCTCCACATATGTAGACATGAATGCACAATGTATGTTGAATGGTAGCTATAAGCTTCATGAAGTTTAATGTCTAAATATATTATAAAATCATGTTGACTTGTTTGTTTAGCCTAATGCATTAGAGAGTAGACTAGCTTTATTGTTGGCATTGGCCTTGGGACAACAAAGCCATCAAAGCAAGCTTGAAACCGTTAGAACATAATAATTTATTTATCCTATCATTTAATAGTATGCAAAGAACAAGATGCTTTAAACGCATTATTGACAGAGTAATTGGAAAGACTTATACATTTTTAATTCTATAGAGCATTTGTTTTGATCATACATATAGGACATAGGCCTACTGTTTACAAATCACTAGTAGAATAGAGATATGAACTATTTGGTTTTGATTTAAATTTTAAAAATTTTTAAAATATATAAAATTTGGCTTGTATATATGTTCAATTTTCAGATTGAAGCAAAACAACACTTGCTAATTTTTGTATTGGTGCAAACATGAACAAGATCTTGAAAGGTCTACAGTACACTAGGTTTGAATAGAAAATGTTATCCCAACCCTTCTAATGTACTCACCTGTACACCTTTGAGAATCAACCCTTGGTAAGTAAAGGATCAATGACAAAAGAGTGCCTATGAATATTTGGGATGAATTCCCTATTGAAACACAATGGAGTATTAGCTACATTCATAAAGTTCAAAAGTGGGGAGCCACTCTTTCATTTTAAAGGTCTTACATATGAAAACTAGCTCTAAAGTGGTTGGTTATTTCAACATTACCATTACTTTTTGAGGATCCTTTGTGATGGTGAAAGAAGGTATAACAAACCTTTTTATAAAACAAATGATAACTATAGATTCAAGAAATTTGTTCATAAAGAGGATAATAAATTGCCTAAATGTTGGTGAGGAACATGCTGATTTGCAAATGTTTGAGGAGGATCAAGCATTTGAGTTTCCATTTGGAGAAAGTCACATATTCATGGAGGAGGTTGAGTAGCACACCACTCTCAAACCGAACAATGGAGGAATACATGTATCTACTTGCTTGGTGAATGCGAGTTGTACTGAAGTCATGACAAATGGGGATAAAGGTTTTTTGTTTTTTAATCACAAGCAAGGATTCCAAGATTGTGAAGCTTATGCTAAATTAGACCAATAGTTCTAGAAAACAAGTGAATAACATGGGAGTGAGGAAAAAAACAAAGGATAAATATATTTTTAAGTAATTAATGTTTTTAACCATTTTGTTTTATTTAAAAAAATACAAACCATCGATAAATATATTTCTAGTTAATTAATTTTTTTTTTATAGTATGGATATGTGTTTAAGTGATTGTTTTTTAAATCTATAGCCTTTCCTTATATTAACTTATGAATAAATAAAATATAACTTAAAAGATGTGACTAAAGTATAACTTAGGAGATATGACATGAGTGATGAGCATTTTTAACAAGATAGCAATGAAGGATTTGGCCCTTCTTTTATCCAAGTTTGTATGCAAGGATTTTTTTAATTTAGCTGACAACTTTTTACTTTTGGTTATCCATGACATTCTTTTCATGATTGCTTATAGGTTATCGTGTGTTTTATTTTTGTTAATAAAAGTAGAGTCAATTTGTCATTGATTATCGTTTATATCACATAATATTTTATGAATCCATAAAAAATAATAGTGTCGTTCTTAATTAGCACTCATTATTTTAGGTATGATATATTTTTTAAGTTAACAATTTTTTTATTAATATTATAGAAATAATATAATTCTATAAATGTTGATTGTTAATATTACCCTACCTTTCGATATAGAGGCTAAACATAATTATTTGTGTCAGCGTGAAACAATAATGCTATTACATAAACTATAAATGTTGATTGTTAATATTACCCTACCTTTCGATATGGAGGCTAAACATAATTATTTGTGTCAGCGTGAAACAACAATGCTATTACATAAACTAAAAGTCTCAAGTATATGAAAAACATGTCAAAAGCCCCCAAAAATAAAATAGAACAAAAAACCTAAGATGGCCATTAATAAAGATTTAAAACAAAGCATAACATAACGAGTATAATAAAGCAAGGAGAGTAGCAAGGAGAGTTGGAGGTCATTCCTAGGATTATACATAGTGTGGGGTTAATCTTAACTCAGTCATAGAGCAAGTTAACTGACTTTGGTTATTGTTGTAATAGACCTATGGTTTTGAGAGGTTTGCTCATGGTATTTGTGTGATGGAAGCATATAAAGAGACTATCTGTACTCCATTGTGATATGTGCATGAGTGTGCATGTTTGGAAACTCATTGATGGTCGAGGGTTCCCATGGTTGGTAGAGCCATGGTCGACCATGCCTTGGAGGGATTTGGTTAAGGGGCATAATTACAATATATTATGTTGGTTTTCCCCTGAGAGACGGGTTTCCAAGATAAATAATGGTGTCTATGATGTGCATGTTGTTATTTTTTCTTTACTGTTATATGTTTATGCTATTTTAATAATGTTTGTTGCACCCTGGAACTAACAAATAAGATTTTTTTGAGGTGCATTTGTTCTTCTTTTCGAAGGAAATTGTGGCTAAATCCTCTACATCATTGTCAAATATTTCATCTTTGTTAACACTGTAGTCCTCATATTCCTATCGCCAAACGGAAGTGATGAGGGTTGTAAGGCCTCTTGGCCTTATTTCCTTAATTCAATATCATAAATACACTAATAATATGAAAAACATGCTTATAACCATGGCAACAACAAAAAAGTGTTATAATATGAATTTAAGCTTTAACTTACTGAAAAATACTTGTTTAAATGTCGAATTTGTCCAAGAATGTAGTATTTATCTTGTATCAACAAGCCTTCCCATCCTTTGATGCCCAAAATGGAATTAAACATCCCCGCTAAGTAGGATACAAACCAGCTTCCTAGCTCCAAGAAACCTTTCAGTTTCTTGTGCCTCCATGTATGTGACTCTAAGAACAATAATTCACAATATCTCTAAAAAGGTATTACATGAAAAACATTTCTTTCAAGAATCCTTCCAACTCTCAACAAGCTCAACCTCTCCACAACTCCAATACCCCCATGGCACCCAAATTATGCAATTTATATAGTTAAATTATGTAATTCTAAGATTTTTTTAAAGATTTCCAACCGAACTCCAAATAAAATAAGATGGAAAATATGTTTGAAAAAGGTAAAAAAAATATAATATTTAGACTACACCATTTTATTCATCATATCAACAATTAATGAAAGTTAAGAAGGGTATTTGATTCAAGTATATTAGTTAATTATACTAGTGTACATTTACAATGTAGGGATATGTACCTAGTGTATACATACTTGCACATGTACTACTTATAAGAAATCATTCCTCTAATGCATAGTTCTTATATGTTCTCATTCTCATCAAAGTATGGAAGATAACAAACATAAATCTCAACATCTAATAATCACACTAGTTTACAGTAATTCAATACAAACGACACAACATAATCATATCATCACACATGAATAAGACTTTGAGAACACAAAAGTAATCATGCTGTTAAATAACTAACTCACAACATCCATCTAATATTTTACTTCAAACCATCCTTCCTTCCTAACCTAATTCCATCTTCCACATAATATCCTTTTCTCTATTAGAATATATTGGAGCATCAACTATATTGACCTAATCCTAGATAGAACATGTGATTGGAAGTGTCGACTATATCGACCAAGCCTCCCTAGAAGGAAACCAATGGTCATCCCCACACAACTTGGGGAGGATGTCTCACCACAAACCTCCCACGACTCTAGGTTTTAGAGGATACACAGTAAGAAACTCCTCCACCCCTCCTGATATAACTAGGGTGCACACCCTATACTGAGCCATACTATGCAATTATTGTTCTTATAGTCACATCATTGAACAACAATTCTAGGCAAGTTTTGTGTCCTGCCAAAACCACATTTACTCACATATATCACCTTGTAGGTTGATTCAACATTAAATCATATTCATGAATATATAAAATAAATTTCATATCTCAATATATATGTATTGATGTTAAGATACAAATAATATGTTTATTATACCATGTCTAACTTCTCTNATCCCAAATTTCCACTTCTTACTTTACAACATTTAATGAAATCATATATATATATATATATATATATATATATATATATCATCACAAACATATAACTATAAAAATGATATCCACAATACATAAACATGTCCATATGTTCACATATAGAGTGTCTCATCAGTCTAGCTTGTCTAAATATGAAGTAAGCAAAAAAAGAATAAAGTAATAGGAAAAGTGATAATATAGTTCTAGCTGTAAAATGTTAAATGTGGGGCATTACAAGGACATCATATTTGTTGTCTAGTTGTTCAAGAATATACATGGTAATTCCATCCTTTGCTTCCTTTTGATTAAAGATACAAGCAATTAGATTCTTAATGTGCCAATATAGATCCGATTTTTTAGCATATTTAGAGTTCCTCATTAAACTTATTATTCATGTTATGCCTTCTTTTCCTTTCAACTCTCCTATCTAAGTTTTGTGCCAGTTTATTATTGGCTTCAAAATAGTGGGTGTAGTATATTAGGGATGGACCCCTCTTAAAAATATTTCATGTTTTCGTTGAAGAGTTGCTTCCTTTCTTATTTCCAATGTCAACTTTGGAAGGTGTGCCCCCCCCAACATACCATTCTCTACTTTTATTTCTCTTTGGAGCCTCATAAACTAACCACAACTCATTGTAATCCATTTCGATATCATGATTTACCAAGGAAGGGATCCAAGATGAGGCACCAATGATGTTACTAACACAAAATATCTTGCAGGAAACTCACTTTCCATAGAGTCAGAGCCTTTGATATTAATAACCTAAGCCATTATCCATAATGATGAACAATCCTCCATGAGAAATAATTATTAAGGAGCTAGACTTGTTTTTGGTGGGTGGTTTGTTTGTTTAGGATCACCATTAACATTTAGTTTATTTCTCACATCTTAGATTATTATGACCATACATTGCATCCTATCACCTCTCCGCTATAGTGTTTAATGCAATGTCTATAATGTACCTAGTGAGGATAAGAAAAACAAAATTGCATTGTAGGATATTTCTCTTACTAAACAATTAGGGCCCAAGGGGGCACATGAAGAAGTCCTTGCATGTAAAATCATTGTAGTACCTACTCACATATATGATGAAGAGTTCAAGGTTAAATTCAATGAAGCTCTAAAAGCACATGAAGAAAAACCCCAAGAAGTGCATACAAATAATATAAGGAGCTACATGCCTCAAAGGAACCATAGGTTGAAGAGTAAAAGAAAGAAGAAAAATTAGTTAAGGTTGTATATCACCACCCACACCACAAAAAAAAAATAGTTATCAAGGCAAGGTCATGAGGATCAATGAATTTTTTGATGTCATCTTGAAATTTTATTCCACTGGAGTGGAGAGAGTGTTACACTCTATGTAATGTTCCGTTACTGATAAATAGGGAATTGACTGAGGAAATTTAATACCAGGAGCATATTAGAACAATTATTCGGTATTATTAAGTCATCAGTATAGTAAAGAGGGCCATCAAAGTTATTATCATAAATCATGCAGAGCATGCAAACCTTAGTTCTTCAATCTTAAGTCAACGAGCAACTAGAATTGCATGCATGAAAAAAGTAAAGTGAATACTTGAAAAGTGACATGCTAACCCTAAAGCTATATAAGAAGGTTAGTTGAACCAAAAAGACATCCATGATTATTATTATCGTTGAGTTTGGTTTCGAGAGAAACAACAGCAATAGCCGCAGCAGCAAGTTGGGGTTGGAGACGGAATTATTCAACTAACAAGCCTTTTTGGCAGTGAAATCTATATGACCTACTAACTTCATGGTAGATCACTCAGATCCACCATCAACTATTCATCGTATTCAGTTTTATTCAGAGATCCAATATATAGATGAATATATTATTGCAGGATCATGTTTTACTGCTTGAAATAACCAGAAATACTAGAACAATTTGCTTGGATTCAAGAACTCGGTATTTATTCCGCATGTCACTTCCATTCTTCTAGGAAGAGGCATACTATTATACTGGGAGTTCAACAGGCTGTAGAATGCACATCTGAGAGAGATACCAGCTCCACACGTGTGAAATAAGGGTGTCACTCCCTCAGAAGGAAACAATTCACTATTGGGATTAGAGAGGTCAGAACTCTTGCATGTGCCCATCAGAATATCCGGGAAGGGTGCACTACCAGGTATAGAAAGTCTCGGCCTCATCCGACAAGTATTGGAATAGTTATGACATAATCATCATTAAGAGAAGGGACTTTTTTATTGCATGGGTGAACCTCCTGGAGAAGCAACACATTTTCTCAGGCTACATCTCTTGCATGGAATGCATGTCTCATTTATATTGAATATTATCACAACTATAATTATTGGGATGTTCCTCAAATCGAGTTGATTCATATTTCCTATTTTTTCTCTAGATCTACTATCTTTTAGGGCCGTTTGGAACGACACTGTTTTGCATGCAAAATTTTACCATATTTCTAGCAAACCTGAAGCAAATAAACCACAAACATATTATCAAACAAGATAGAATATTAGTTTGGATATTATAGTGGTATTAGAGCATGTTCCTGGCTAGTTGTGGGCTTGAACACGAAGAAAATGAGAAGGATCTTGACTGAAAATTTGTAGAGGTTAGCAACACTGTAACACTTGCCTCGATATTGGGAATATATAGCCTTGGGTGATGAGGTATGTGCAACATTGTCCTTTCAATACTATTACACCATCAAGTTCGGGATCCAACCCAAGGATTTGGATAAGGATTTCCTTAAAAACATAGTTGGAGGAGTGGAGAAATATGAGCCTGAAGAGTAGGTTGATGGTGATATTGATTTGGAGATAACAGTACATGATGAGGATGTGCATGAGGAGATAGCATTAAATCCATCCGGTGAGTCTAGAGACACCAGCACATCCGATAGTCATATTGTGGACACGACGTGTGATGAGTTGGAGTTGGTACACTCTTCATCACCTACAACAGGAGTCCATACAATTATGACAGGAGAAATACATGACTCGTGCAAGGAAATGAGCACAACAATCGAGACAGTGGGAAGTCACACATGGAGGTTAGGGAGAGTTTATACAGGCATGGGATAGAACTTCCAGATGATAGTCATCAAAAGAATATTGAATGTGTTAAAGAAAAAATTCTAGCAATGAAAGAGAAGACCAAGATACTTCGGGACACCATATTACAACGAGATGTTAAGATTACAGTTCTTCAAATTGTATGTACCAAGTCAACGGATAGGATTTCTAGTATCGAAGAGCAGTTAGATTCCTTGATGAGGCAGTAGAAGAAACATACTATTGCATTTCAAAGTAGTCCTCTTCAGGATTACATAGACAAGGTTTGCAGTAGCTTGAGTCCACATTTGCATAATCGAGAATGGTTTTTATAGGTTGGCCAGGATCTAGAAATTGGGCAACAATATATGAGCATTCCGGCTGAAATCAGAAGGGCAGAATGTTGGCTTGGTAGGATTATTCCTTCTGATGGTGCTTATGGACAAGGTAGTTTTTAGGGGTTGGATGGGCGATAAATTAAGAGTTGGTGTCCTATTGAGTGGGATATTCTTGGGAAGACATTCCTAGCCAGGGGTATAGTCCCACAAGAGCCTTGGGATATTTGGGATGAAATATGCACAAGTTTGCATTGGGATCCAAGTGGGAGACCTTATGAGGGATAAATACAGTGATTACTGATGGTGTTACTTAGGATTCTATAGGATTCTCCCTGTGTCGATACTACGCAGGGTAGTGGTGGATGCATTTTGACCTATGCAATTCTCATATTGATTTGGGACCCTTAGATTACAGTGAATGTCAATTTAGTGATTTCCAGAAGATTCTTTCAAGAGGGATCTTGTGATGGTACCTTTATCCTCTCTACTTACAGGAGGATTCCATGGGATATCTTATGATGGTACTGTCCAGTGAAGTTCTTTGAGCAGAGGGTGCTACAGATCTCCTAGGATAATTTGGGACCCTGAGATCAACCCTAGATTCATTTGGTTCAGTTTATTGATTATGGAGTTATGTTGGCATTGCTTGAGGACAAGCAATATTTGGAGAGGGAGGACTGTAATGTTCTCTTACTGATAAATAGGGAATTGACTAAGGAAATTTAATACCTGGAGCATATTAGAACAATTATTCGGTATTATTAAGTCATCAGTATAGTAAAGAGGGCCATCAAAGTTATTATCATAAAGCATACAAAGCATGCAAGCCTTATTTCTCCAGTCTTAAGTCAATGAGCAATTAGAATTGCATGCATGCAAAAAGTGAAGTGCAAACCCTAAAAGTGACATGCTAAATCTAAAATATATATAAGAAGGTTAGTTGAACCAAAAGGACATCCATGATTATTATTATCTTTGATTTTGGTTTTGAGAGCACCAACAACTTGGGGTTGGAGGCGAAAGTCTTCAGCTAACAAGTGTTTTCGGCAGCGAAATCTATTTTCCCTAATCATTTTAGGGTAGATCACTCATATCCACCATCAGTGATTCATCATTTTAAGTGTTATTCATAGATCCAACATATAGGTGAATATATTACTTTGCAGGTTCATGTTTTACCGCTGGAAACAATTGGAAATAGCAGAACAATTTGTTGGGATTCAGGAACTTGGTATTTCTTCTGCATGTCAATTCTATTCTTCTCTAAAGGGGCATAATATTATACTGGGAGGTCAACAGGATGTAGAATGCACATCTGAGAGAGATACAAGCTCCACACGTGTGAAACAAGGGTGTCACTGCTTCAGAATGAAACGATTCACTATTAGTCTTAGAGAGGTCAGAACTCTTGCATGCACCCATCAGAATATCTGGGGAGGGTACACTACCAGGTCTAGAAATTCTCAGCCTCATCCGACAAGTATTGGAATACTTTCGGCATAATCATCATTAAGAGAAGGGATGTTTTTATTGTATGGGAGAACCTCCTGGAGCAACAACACGTTTTCTAGTATACATCTCTTGCATGGCATGGATGTCTCATTTATATTGAGTAACTATCACAACTCTAATTATTGGTATGTTCCTCAAATCTACCTGAGTCGTATTTCCTATTTTTTCTCCAAATTTGCTATATTTTATGGCATTTTCGCACGGCATTGTTTTGCATGCAAAATTTTTCTTTATTTCTAGCACACCTAAAGCATATAAACCACAAACATATTATCGAACAAGATAGAATATTAGTTGGGATATCACACTCTATCATGTCAAACTTGTTCGACAACTCTCCAATGTACTTCTTCTGGGAGATGAATATATACTATAGATTTTGAATCACTTTAATACCCAAGTAGTAGTGAAGATGTCCTAAATATGTCATCTCAAATCCTTTATTCAATTATTTCTTAATGGATGCAATGTAGCTTTCGTTGTTCCCTGTCATCAACATATCACCTATAGACACTACAATATATACAATATATCTTCCAACTTTCTTAACAAACAAAGTTGCATAACCAAGATAAGTGTTTGAAATTCAATTTTAGAAGAGGCTTGAATAGCTTTTCATGCCATGAGAAAGGTGCTTGTTTTAGGCCATACAAAGACTTAATGACCCTACATATCTTTTGTTCTCATCCCTTCACTACAAAAACTTCCAACCGAGATATAAAACATTATCTTTTAAGTGTACATTCAAGGAAGTGGTCTTCAAATCCATTTGATGAACTTTCAATCCTTTCTATGAAGCAAATCCAATAGAGTACATATGGTAACCCATTTTGTTGTGGGGGGAATTTCTCCTCATAGTGATTCGTTCTTTATGTGTAAATCCTTTTTCCACAAGCCTTTCGTTAAGCTTGTCAAGTGAGCCATTTTATTTTTACTTGTTTTTGTATCCCCACTTCCATGTCAATTGGTTTGGTTTTAAATGGAGGGTACATCAAATTTCATGTCCCATTTGTGATGAGAGCATCATATTCATCTTGCATGGTTTCTTTCCACTCATCATGAGAAGCAACTTGTTCAAAGGAATTCAGTTAAATGTTAGCAGATAAATTCAATTCACAATCATATGAAACATTTATATCATTTACATCACCTAAATTTGAATCATATGTAGCACCACGCATATCCTTTGGTTTGAGCATTAAATTTTTCTTTTCCTTTTTCTCTCCCATATCATACTCTTTGTCAACAAGCATTTTGTATACCACCACTTCATATTTCCATGGCCGTATTTTTTCTGGAAATAACACAACTGCATATGGAGCTTCAGAGATGGATTCAAGAGTATTGTGCAGTTCTTCCCTTGTTTCTTCAATGAGTGGTGAAATAAATGAGACACAGTACTCTGCTATAGCTCAAACCTCTCTGGGATATTTTTAACCTGAAAGGACCATCAAAGAGCTTTGCATAAAACTTGTACCTTTGTATCATAAAATTTTCAAAACATAATGTACTTCAAGCACTAGGATTGACTATATGAAACAAATTTAGAAAGCTTTTGGAATATAAGGGAAACTATTATGTACAATTGAAGCAGCTCAATCCCACTCTATTAAACAAACTTCAGAAAGTTTGAGGAATATCATGGACATTGTTATACAAAATTAAAGTATCCCAATCTCCCAACAACAGCAGGAGGTGATCTAAGTTGTAAAGAAAAAGCACCATCAAAAGACTCTGGAGATGACCATATGACATTCTTAGACTCTACCTTTGACATTTCCTCTAGTTTGATAGTCCAACCGATGCTTTTTATACTACTCCATGATGGTCATCGGGAACGACTACACATAATTGCTTACATTGGATATCATTTGGATTGTATTCTTTAGTTGTTCTGGCATCCCATTTTTCAGTTGATGGTTTTCTACTTAATGACCATTTTTGGTCATTTGTAGGCAATAATATAATTTATTTCTTTCAAACCCTTGTGGTAAAATAAAAATTCTTAAGTGAGCATCGTATGACAAGACTGCATGTTTTGGAGTAATTAACTATCATAATGAACATAATACAATGTGCAATGTTATAGATTGTCACCAATCCACTTGTATTACAAAAAAGAAAATTAACGGTGTGATCACCTTGTTATACTAAATTTTGTTCATATCCAGTACTCTCTATGGAAGGCCAAGATACCTCTACTTGAGTAGGAGGAGAAGAGTATTAGCCCTTTCTCCAAGGACCTCTCGTCTCTCGTGATTGACTGTGGATCCCCAAGAGGGTATGGATGGTTTGTTTCCCTTATTGTGCAACTTGCGTTTTCATATTACTATAGAGGCTTCTACTCAATTATTCAAATCTATATTGGTGTGTTCTGATGATAAGTCTAGGGAAGAAAAGAGGGATTCTGGAGAGAATTGATCTGATGTTATATGGCAGTAAATTGTGTCTCCAAGGCTAGCTCTTCCGTTCTCCCAAATTAAAATTAAAAATATTATTGGATTCTTCATAAAATATTTACATGGTCTATTCATTGTGACTACATATATTATTGTAAGAAAAAAATTAATATACATATAACTACCTTTAATAGGCCCTACCATGCAATTTACGTAGTGCTGTGATGTTCATTTGAAGGTCTGAGTCCTGACCATGGTTTGGTAACCAATATTTGGAAAACAACAATTTTCAAAGTCTTTACTAATCAGATTATGAATTTATCTAGTCGTTATGTTGTCTAAAGACTCTAAACCATGTATCTTATACAAATGAAGGACTGATAACTAGTATAGTACCTGTAGGGAGAAAAAATTAGAATTAGATATGGATTTGAACTGGGTGATATTATTACCTCCATCTAGGTTATATCCATTTAGCATTTGCGAGATGGCGCAAATTATACCATGTAATCATTCACAAAGAATAACCATAACAATGTCTTGTGCTCTGCAACTAGGGGCTCTAATCCCCAAAGAATTAAAGGAAAAACAAACATACAAGTAAAATACATTTATATAAATATAATATAACAAACATTATAATCTTGATTGACTCTTGTCATCATATGAGTAAAATACATTTACCATGGATATCTACTATGAGTATAATACATTTATATACCGGTTTCCCCCTTGATATTTTCGTTTTTTCATATCTCCAATCAAACAACTTGAGATTTTCCTAATACGTAACACACTAGTAGTTAGGTAGACAAATTTGACCATCAATCTCAACTTTTGATGGTTTTCATGTGGAATGTGCATGGGCCTACCTCCTCCTATACTCATACATCTTTGTAAATAAATGAGTAAGCTCAACCAAGTTATGAGACTGACTAGAAACTAGAGCTGATGTAAAGGGATTATGAGACAATACATTCTCATAAAGCTTGAGCAAGTCCTTTGAGACCTAGTAGATCATAGCTGCAAAAACATAAACTAGTATCCTTAGTTCAAACATTTTTTGGATTTTTGCTCAATAGATCCCACATAAACAATATAAATGTTTTTGAAGACTGTATTTTTAACATTGGCTTTTAACAAGTGCAAGAAGACTCAAATAAAAATCTTGGTTTCCAAATCCTGCTTAAGATGTTGTTAACCAGACAAACACATCCATCCTAAAAGATGTCATGAAAAATTTAGTTGTCTAGGAATCCTTCAATCAACGGTACATATGTACTCCGAAGTTAATGAATTCAACATTATTTCCATATTATTTCTAACAGAAAAACATGCATACCAATTAATTTACCGTGGATGTTGTATGTTGATAGCATGTAACATATATACGATGTAACTTGGAAAGCAATAACAAACACTTTCATTGAGAGGCATTCAAAAGTTTTGAAATTACATTTGCTATAACTCTCGCTAGAATGAGATCACGTATGCTTTAATTCTCTTGCAAGGAAAGTGCAGCATGGACTTGCAAAACCAAGAAAAAGAGAGAGTGAATGACCTTGCTTGTATAATTTTGGCAAAACGAAACATGCCATCAAGTGAATATTTGTTAAAACAAACCTGAGTATTTGTTGGAAGTTGAGGCAAAGTAAAGTGGCCTTGAGGATGATCCATTTTTTAGGATTGGTGATCATCAATCCTGGCTAATATTTACTACTATTGTTACTACTGATGTTATTTATATGTACATATGTTATTTACTACTACTGATATTTACTACCGTTTTTATTGATGATAACAATATGTATAAAAATTCAAAACTCATCAATACAATATAAAACATGGAAAATTTCATATTTGTATCCAGATGATGATTCCTTGTGCAAAATGAATACAAACTCTGGATAGAACAATGGCACTAGCAGCATAATTCCATGCTGGAAAATGCAAATTACATCTATGTACACTTTTTTAAGTTGAAATCTGTTTTCTTTAGGGAATTATCTAAAACACAAAACACCTAATCTCTAAGTTACACTTAAGGTGCATGTTTCTGCAAAAATTAACACCCCAATTGCAAGGACTCAAAGGTACTAGCTAAGTGCAACTATGGAAAGAAGGTAGCTATCACCTACTTCCCTTCTCTTTAAGTCACTTGAACCACTAAGGGGGGATTCCCTAAGGTAACTAAGTCAAAAGGTGACAAGGATGTGTTGTTTCATGAAGAAAAATACATACAAAACATTTAGAAAACACATTTCAAGAAACAAACATGAAGTAATATTCCATTTAAGTATTGAAGTATCAAAATAAAGTATATGAAAACTCTAACATGGGCATGGGCACCAAAATTTGACAAATAAAAACTTGTTTTATCCTTTTAAAAGTAATATTAAATATAATTGTTGAACTAGCCAAAAGTTCAAGAACCCTCAAGAACCATGCTTCAAGAAAGCATAAATAAATATTTGACGATTGATAACTTCACATTGATTTATCCCAACCATTCGCCATCCGAACCATTCACCACACCTTAATATAAGAGAAATTAAAATGAGTATAAATGAGTATGAAATTGATACAAACAAATCAACGATAATAGAAAAAATAATACTTTATAAATAAGTTATAAGATAGTAGTACAAAAGATAAGATAAATTAGAATGTTTTGAAAACTTCACACTATTTAAAATTTTAATGAAATCCTCATAAATTATGTTTCCACTTTCTTCTAACTTGTATGTGTCATTATTGACATTGTATGATAGGTTTGTCATTGTTATAACAGATTCAAGTTGTATGAATATATGATCTATCGAATCATACTAGTACATGTGTTGCCCCTTTATTCTATTGTACCAACAACCTTGAATCTCAACACCTTTAGGCCTATCCAAAATATCAATGTCATTATGGTAATCAAACACCCTATTACTGTACTTCTTTCTTATTATTTGAACTCTTCCAATGTACCAAGTCCCAAAAGAAACATCATGATTTGTACTTTGAGATAAAACATCATGATTTGTACTTTGAGATACACCTTTTCTTGTAGTATGTTCAGCTACATCTATAGACTCTCTCTCAAACAACACTAGACAATATGATCCAAATCCAAACCCAATTGCAACACCCTTTTTGGGGGTCCTCTCATCTCGCCTTAAGTATACTCCATTCCTCACTTTAGTCAATCTATCTTTTGATAATGTAAGATTTCCATTCAATTGACTAACCAAACAAGATTTGTACATGTCCTTTCCATTGAACTCCACCACTGGTTTGGTGGTTATGTTTACATTTTCATCAATGAAATCTAAAATTCCATCCAACTCGTGTTTGCACTCACTTTCCATCATTTGCAATTCACTATCATTGAGTACCATAAAAGACGAAGATTGGAATATGGATGTGGAATGACCCGATGGATAATTCTCAACTACTTCATCCACATCTTCGAATGCTGGAACATTGTGATCCTCTATCCATGGTTTAAACCACCAAGAATCTTCTGTGTGTCTTTTTGGTTGCATGCCAAGACCTAGTAAAATTTCATGTGCATCCTCCAATCCTATCTTGAGAGATTCTATAATTTTATTATATGTGGATATTGAATCATATTGTGACAAGACATCACCTTCCTCTACTGTTTGTTGATGCAATTTATTCCAGATACTCATTTGTTTCTTATGATATTTATTGAAACAAAGCCCTTGGGGATTTGATTCTTCTTAAACAACTCTATTAAGGGTTCCAATAGCATGAAGTAAGTAAGTTAAATCATATTCCCTCTCTACTCCAACCATGCCACCGAATTTGCTAAGGGATTTCTCACATACATCTGACCCAGTCAGGTGCAATGCACATGGCAAGTTAGAGTATTGATCACGAAATAATCTCATCAACACAATCGCAAAGTGGCAAGAAATTTTCATATCTTGATATGCCTCTCTGCTAATGAAATTAATGTTGACATTAGTATTTTCTTGTTCTCTGACCCATCATAGCCATAACATGAATAAATGATGGACTCTTGAATAATTCTGCACTCTTTTCCAAAGAGTCAAACTAGGAGACAAAAAAGTATCAATATAGTCAACAACGATTTCTAGATAGGTCTCTGTACCTGACGTCCTCTCTGTCTTTCCACTTGTACTTCTCATTTCCTTTAAGCACCTCTGGACATTCCTGGAAGAAATGCATTGTGATGAACCCCAGTTTTGGCGATCAATCCTCTCTATATCCTCAATTTTAAGCTTGTGGTCATCCAATTTAAAACTGTTATAAACCATTCTTACATGGTTAAAACAAATTAACTCTTCTCCAACAATCAAATCTCATCGACCACTAAACAAAGGATTCACTAGCTTTTTTCCATTGTGGATGTAATCCTGGTCATGAAGTCCCGTTACTTTAAATCCATCATGTACAACCTAGTTAGCCTCCACCCTTCCTAGGGAATTTGATATCTCATGCCTGTCATCGAGTAATAATCCTTCAACATAAGCATTATTCTCCTACTATCCCCATCTGAGGAATGACCAATAATAGGTCCTAAAAATGTTCCACATGTTTCTTCCATAGGTCTTCTAATTTTTCCCATTGTCGATGGAAAAAATGTGCATCAAACCTATTACAAATTTGTTATACCTAAATCCTGTCACCATCATGTGATGAGATCCTTAACTCCTATGTTTGCCCTTAATCCCAAAACTTGGAGTGGAAACTTGCTCTATTTGTCAATTCTACTTGAAAAAACCTAGCACCGCGCTTACCCTTTGCCTGATGAGCGGTACCTTGTTCAACATCGCCTGTATCTTGTTATAGAGAAGCGATGCCACCGCCTATAGGCTTTGTTCTTAAAGTGGTTCTCACCTAAACAGATCTGTCATAAGGGAACAAAAGCGGTACCCTGGGTAAAATGGGAAAAAGAGAGGTTTCTCGAGGCTTCTAGATCATGAGCCTCATGTCCTCCCTTATCCATATCAACATGGGTTAGTTTGAGCTCGAGATCCCCCTTGGTAGGATCTTGGAGCCACCTCACCCACAATACTCTCAACTATCTCTATCCATTGAGCCCTATAAATACAAGATCATATCCATAGTTGAGGACGAGAACTGAATGGTATTGTTATGCTGTTGAATTGACTACCTAGTCCAATCCATTGGAGAGCACAAGAGATCAAGTTGGAGCTTATGGGGATGAAGTGTTTGTCTTGTGGAGGAGCTTGTTGACACTAAGGCAACGGTTGTAAGCTTCTTCATTCATTCTTAATGTAAAGCTAATTTCCACCCCACATATCTGTTGTTTTGATTTCACATGTATATGTTACTGGATTCCTTAGTCACTAGTATGGATATGTAGATGATTCTCTGGTAGCTTTGATGTGCTTGTATGTTTGAAATGTTTGCAGGTACACAGTTTCATGATCGAAGCAGTATTCCAGGTGTCTACAACATTCAGGGGAGGTCTTCATCCTTTGTCATTCACTCATTTGTTCTATATCTGAACCATTCAGACCAGAGGAACAACTTCTGTCCGTAGAAGGTACAATATTCCTGATAACAAATATGGCGACTTCGTTGGGGAACAAAGCAAATTTCAGTTGATATGATATTCCTCAGTCCTTGAACCCTTGTCTGAATCCAGGCTTCATCTCTAACTCTCTTTAGTCAGATCTGCCATCCAAGTTAGTTAATTTTGGTTTGAAACTTTCAGATCTGTTCAGATATGGACTATTTTCACTTTATATGCGCTTTTTTTACTGTCAATTCATCAATATTTACCTTGATCTGATCAATTTTCAACTTGATTTCTCATTCTCCTTGTGTTTTGGATCTATTTAGGGAACCGCACATGTGTTGTTGGCAACAAGTAGTGCCACTGCCTGAACTTTGTTAGCCATAAGTGGTGCCACCGCTCGAGTCCCATTATCCAGAAGCGGTGCTCGTCCAGAACCGCTCTGTCAAGACCCCTCCAACGCGATGCTAGGTAGGCCTTGTTATAGAACTAGTTTTTGACATTTTTTGCAAAAAGTTGGATTTTTCTTGCTTTCAGTCCTGCACTGTCAGGCTTGTGTGTTAGAATCTGAATGCTCATGGTTGAAAATTCTATGGTAAAAATTGGTTTGATTGAAGAATTCAAAATCTAGGTTAGGATTGTTGATTATTCATTTGCTTTCTTGATTGTTGGTTGTGATTTCGAAAGGAATTTTTGAAAGATTAAGTTTCAGTTAGATATATTTTCATTTCATTTATAAATATTGAAAGAAAAACCACTTGCTCAGCATCTTAGTTTCATTTTTCCGTAGAGGACTTCTTTTTTATTTTAAAAAGAATTTTTTTTTGATTGAGATTAGGTCATTATCATTATTGAGCATAAGGCATTGGATCTCTGATTAGCCTCACAAGCTTTTAGGTTCTCTTTGTTCTTTTGTCTCTCTTGCATTAGTACTATCTCATCAAAAGAAAAAATAGTGTAGTTTCAAGTTAGATCTATCTATGTTTCAAGAAAAAACAAAAAAGTAGAGTACATATGCACGTAGAATGCTTGTTGTTTTTCTTTTAGGAAAAGAGACTCTTACCCATTTGATTGCTTTCAAAAATAAAATGAGTTTGAAATGTGTTGTTTGTCTTTAGATTTGATTTGTTCAAAGTAGTTTTTTGGGAATTTTTGGTTTTCAAAATGAAAAGAAAATACTCTCTCTCCCTCCCATAATTAGGCATAACTCGAATGGTAAAGTGAAATATTTGCATCTACATTTTGCATGGTTTTAAATTTTTTTTTTTGGGTCAAAATTCCATGCATTCACCTAAGCGTCCACTTTAAAATTAATGGTATTTATAGGCTAAAATTTACATAGCAATTTGAGTGATAAGCTAGAGATGTGTTCGGGTGTCGTTAAGCATAGGAGCTGTCATTACTCATTTGGATTACATCCCGAGACTCGCGTGGTTCTTCCACGTACCGTCAGTATATTGAACGGCCTTTCACGTACCCTTGAGGTATATAGAAAGGTACTTCACATACTCGATTGTATATAGGAAAGCCCCTTATGAATGGTTATGCATTAGACAACACTACTATTGATTTGAACTCCCACGTACCTTGAGTATATTGGGAGACCCCACTAGGATACCTTATCTATCTGAGAAAATCCCTTTTGCCGTCTTGCTTGGAGCCATACACCGAAAACAACATTCAGGGAGATTACTACACACGTACCCTTGAGGTATATCGTGAATGGAACCTTCTTGACAATCCTGGTGAGAGACCAAACTATCTAAACTCCTCCTGTCATTTAAGTTTGCTTGTTTGGCTTATAGCTTGAGTAGGGAAATTTTTGGTATGTTTTCTAGTTTTTGAGACTCTAGGTTAGATAGGAACTGTACAAATTGGCTGAATTAAGACAGTCCAGAAGAGTACGGGGCTTGCCACTTGATTTTATTCCTGTTTCAGGAGAAAATACTATGGAAGCTATCGACCAAGGAGCTGCTACCAAATCCCAAGTGGGAGAAAATGTGGTTGCAGAAACCGGAGATTCATATCCTTTGCATGTGCCTCCCTTGGTCCAACAACCTTCTAGGGGTATTACTTCATTCCATTCTCCCATAGAAAGTCATGTTGATGATACTACCCATCCAGATTATGGTCCCAATGCTCCATTTTGGGAGACCTCTATAGGACAGGCCATTGCCTCGTTTGGCAGTTGTTTAACCTCTTCTAAAGAAGTTTCACCAAATGAAGAAGAACGTAGACAATACCAGGCAGCTATTCTTCATGCACAAGAAATTGAGAAGAAAATAGATAACATATTGGGTACACCACCACCTCATTCAACAGTTTTTCTTGTGGCATATCTCTCACTTGCTGATTCTATGAGACCCATTGAGCCTATTCTAGATCACACTGTGACTCCACATAATCTAGGTCAAACTACCAACCTCACCACCTCCCATATTATGTCTGTTCCAAATCCTCCCTGGTCTTCTGCACCTGGGGCACAACATTCAATTCCTGTTTAATCAATACCTTCTAGTGCCGGGGGGAAACCCCCGGCACGACCTATGCTATCCATCACTGGAATTGTAGCTAGTCATGGGAAGACCTTTAGTATAGAGCAATCTATAGTTTACGTCCCTCCTACCCACACGGATGTGGTTAACTCCCCATCCAGTTCAGGTCAGCCCTTGGGGGCACAACCTATAACCAATCAAACCTCTTGGGGTTATGATTACACAACAAATCAAGTACATGTAGGAAATATTAATTACCAACCTAACCCTACAGGAATACCTTATGCTGGAATTCCATATCCTAGTAATACTTTCACACCATGGGGGAAACCTAACTGGTCCTACATGCCAGCTATGGGAGGGATACCTATACATACTGCGGTGGGTGCTGAAGGACCACCTTATGGAGGTCCTCCCCCTGGGGGGCCTAATGGTCCTAGAGGGCCTAATGGATTTCCTCCTTATGGTCCTAATGGTCTTGGTGGCAATGGTGGGCCTGTTGACTTCCGTCCTAATGGTCCTGGAGGGTCTGGTGGCCCTACTCCTATTGGTTCCGGAGGCTTCGAAGGTCTACCTCCTAGGGGTCCTGGAGGGTCTGGTGGTCCCAAAGGTCCTGATGGTCCCAGAGGCCCTGGTGGTCCTCCTCCTGGAGGCTCCAGCAATCTTAACGGTCCTGATCCTGGAAATCAACCTCCTGTGGGTGGATCTTCCAGCGATTCTTCATCACAAAAACCTATCTATCAGTCTACTTATGGTCCTATTGGTACTTTTAACATCCCCGGTTTCGACCCCGTTTGCATGATGTATATATTTTAATTAATCGTGGTGAGGAGCTCAAGGCAAAAGCCCCACCATCGATTTGGTTGTGTATGTTTCGGCAATGGGGATAATTGCCGGTGATATGTCGTGCTATAAGGCACATTATAATTCGGCATCATGTAAACCCGCACATCAATTAAAATAAATCACAACCAGCTACGGCAGTGCAACGTTGAATGAAAAGGGCATGGTTCCAAAGGATAAGGGGTGGGGGATGTCAAACCTTGGTTATGGGGGAAAAACCCAAGTTTTGTCACCTTGTTGATTTTCCATCTTCCCTTGTTAACCTCTTTAATGCTCAGCTGGTGGTTGAGGAGTTATGGCTGAGTGGTTGAGGCAGTTATTGCCTTTGGTGGTGGGTGTGGCAGGGCTGTCAGCCTTACCCACTTGCCCACTCCACCCACGTCTGCCCATTCTTCTCCCTCACGCACTCTTCCCTGGTCAGTGCACTCTCACCACGATTTGGTCTGTTGGCTCCTCACGCACAAGCTCTGGGCGATTTTGGTCTCACGCAGGCATTTTCTTGGCTCCACGAGTTGCTAAACGCTTAGGGCACTTGCAATTCGCGTCCTCCCGACTGCTGTGCATTCTCACGCAGAGAATTTCCCTCCCGTTTCTCATTTTCACGCACAGGAATTTCTTGGGTTTTACCCACGTCGTTTTCCTCTGCGAATTGGTGAATGGAGTGGCTGAATCCTTTCCCCATGGGTCGAATTGTGGGTTCGACGTTGATTAATACCCATGCCCAGGCTGGGATTCTGCAATTTGTTCCAGCGTGGATTTTGTGAGTCTTTCCGTAGCTCAATTGCCTTGGACGAACTGTTGATTTTCCCCTGCTGTAAGTGTGTTTGCTGCTACGTTTGGGAATTTTTTTTGTGTGCCACTTCAGATTTCATTTGCCCTGTTTAAACTGTGACAGCTAAGTAATTGCCTGAGTGCAATGGTTAGTCTTTGGACTGTGCTGGCTTGGCTTGTCTGTTGAAATCCTGTGAAACCCAACTATGTTAGTTTGCTGTTTTTACCCCTTGGCTATGTATAAGCCTGCAATTGACCCTTACTCCGGAGGAATCATGCCCAGCTCCGGGGTGGCAGCGTTGCTGAGAGACTGATGAGCATGTTGGCCTATGGTTGGGTGGAACGTTGCAGCGACGTAGCTGGTTGCGGGTGAATTCTTCATAAAAAGATAAGTGTTGGTTGCTTCATCTCTGTAATTATATTGATGTTAAATGCTGGAATGTATTTGTGTTGCTTCCGCTATATGATTGAAGAGTTTTGCATCTGTGTATGCTTGTAAATTTTATGTCCAGCATTGATAATTTTTTATTATGTTCATGGGGCCATTTGCCCGACTGTGTTGATGTGTTCGTCGCGTCCTCTTTTCCGGTTGAGGGACGGGGACGTGACAGTACTTATATGCCTTATCAATACTACCAGTATGTGCAACCTAATCGCCAGTTACCTTTCCTATCAAATTTGGACTTGCCTGATTTTTCCATGTTGATGAATGATCCCATTCGACATAACCCCTCATGGCCTCCCATTCCAGTAAAGTTACCATCGGACAGGGAGATGATCTGAAAAACCATGTCATGACATTATATTTCTGGTGTTCTTCGAACTCCCTTATGGATGATTCAGTTCATTTAAGACTCTTCCAGCAAAATTTGACCGGTACTTCCACGAAATGGTACATTGAACTTCCGCAACATTCGTTTGTGGATTTTGGCTCGTTGGCAACTGTGTTTCTTACACACTTTTAGCTTCCTATCCGTTATGAAATGGATATAGATCTCTTAGCTTCTCTATGGTAAAACACCTCCACCCACATATCTGATCATATCCATGAGTGGAGAAGGTGGGGAAGACTTATTAAGGCTCCTATCCCAGATCAGTTGTTTGCTGATTGGTTTAGTAAATCTTTGTTTCCTCCAATTGCCTGAGATGTGGCTATGGGCGGTGCCATTACTGAAGAGAAATCCATTAGTAGATCCCAATATCTAGACTTGGTCTATTCCGAGTCTGAAACATTGTATGACTTGATCCCTCAAGCTCCTCGCCCAAGCACCGATTATGCCAAGCCACCAGCAGAAACCCTTGTTGATGGGATTGTTGGTTCAATCTAGTCCACGTCGACAGCGAAAACTGCCAAGTAACCTCAGGCTTCCACTACTACTCCTTCAAATCCCAAGGTTTCCACCGAGGTAAATTCCATTCAAAGTATTCAAATGCCCAGCAACAATAAAAAGAAAGGTAAAGCTAAAAACAAAAAACCTGGAAACCAATAGGAGAATCCAAAACCAACCATCAATGAGAATGATAAAGGGAAAAGAAAAGCGAAATATCCATGTCTTCTATGCGGAGGTGACCATTTCACAAAAGAGTCTCCTCATCGTGACTAAATCACCCTATTCTTAAAAACTAATCCCGCACCTGTAGTTCTCACGGATCCTTTTCCCTCCTAACAACAATTGATAGACCACATGTCTAATCAGGGAAATTCTAGTTCTTCAGAGGAAATTCACATGATGTCCTCAGATACTATTAGTTTGCAAACTCGAATTTAGAGTTATGACAAACCTGTAGACAAGAAAGAATACAATTCTTCTTCATGAAAATCTCCCTTTACTGGTTCTCCCAAGTCCTCGTCTATTGTTCCCCTAACCATCAAGAAACCTAATCTTGACATGGTTCTGCTTTCACCCAAGAGTACTCTTAGGAAGGCTATTTTCAATCCTAATTCTCGAGCTACTCAATTTTATAATGTAGTTGAAGATCTTGGTCTGGCACCATGTGCAATGTCTACCTTGAAAGTACTCTAAAGTTGTTCTACACAACGCAAAAACTTGTTAACTGCGTTAGAAGCTTTAAACCCGAACAACACTAATTTGATTCATTTCAATGTCGATAGCTATTAATCCTAGAATACCTCACAAAATTAATTTCCAAATCATAATGAAAGTATTCAGAAAGAAGGTCTTTAGAACTGTCTTAGACGAAGGAGCTTCAACTTCAGTTTTGTCCCTGTTTTGTTGGAAAGTGATTGGCTCTCCCGAGATTGTAACATCACCTATGACTCTGAAAGCCTTTGATGGACGAGGTTTCTAGCCCCATGGTCTCATACTAGCCCTTTCAGTCAAGCTTGGGGGCAAAGCTGTTTCTATTCAAGTGGAAGTAGTAGATGCCTTGTTAGACTACAACCTCCTTCTAGGAATAAATTGGTTTTACGCCATGACTGCTGTCGCTTCGACAGTATTTCAAACTATCCAATTTCCACATCTAGGGAGGATTGTCACCATTGATCAGCTCGATTTCTGTACACCAGATGTTACTACCTCTACGGCTAATAACATCCCTATGTTAGGCCAGTCCCCTCCTCCTTACCAGTCGATTGGGGTAGGCATGTTGAAGGATTCATCCCTTATGGGGGTTTTCCCTCAAACCCTTCTAACATAGACACAACGAGAGTAAATATGATTTCGTCGTTTAATTATGATCCAAAGGGAAACAAAATTGTTGAGTCCGCATGAAGAAATGTACAAAGTTATCCAAACCCTTTCCGATGACCACACTAATGATCTTCATCTAGTGACTTTGGACCCTTACCACCTACCCTACTGGTTAGAACCCTCTCTTCCTATTCTAGATGATCTCTCCCAGACTTTTCCTTCCGATGAGTCCATTATGGAGATCATGTGTACGAATGAGCCTATATGGGAGGATCATCATCATAGATCCTCATTCCTCCCCAACACCAGTTCGGTAGACCATGATTTTGCATCCCTTTTTTCCACTGATATTGTCAACACACCTCAAACTCCTATATTGTTGCAGAACACAGATTCTGAAGGAAACATATGCAACATTACTCAAATAAATCCAATTGACATATCAGCCAAGCTTGGCACCCTTGAGCATGTTCATGTTGGGAAGAACTGCACAGCATAAGAATCTAAAGCATATAGAGCACTTTTCAAAGAATTCTGTGATGTTTTTTCCTGGTATTACAAAGAAATGCTGAGGATAGACCCATCCATTTTCGTCCATGAAATAAAAACCTATCCCACTGCAAAACCTGTCAAGAAAAAACTGAGACAAGTCCATCCACGGAAAGCCACAACTATCAAAGCTGAAATAGAGAAAATTCTCAAAGCAAGGTTTATTTATCCAGTACCCCTGACACAATGGGTATCGAACGTCATCCCTGTCAATAAAAAGAAGGGCACCATTAGAGTCTGCATTGATTTCATAGATTTGAACAAAGCTTGTCCCAAAGACAACTTTCCCACTCCGCATATCGACCAGATTATCAACAACTGTGCCGAAAGTGTCATCTTCTCATTTATGGATGGCTTTTTGGGTTATAATCAGATTGAGATTTTACCCACCGATCAGCACAAGACAACATTAATTTTCCCATGGGGAACCTTTGCATACAGGAAGTTACCATTCGGCCTGAAAAATGCTAGAGCCACTTTCCAACGTGCTATGTGCTATGCGTTTCATGATATAAAACATATTGTTGAACCGTACCTTGACGACCTCCCAACTCATTCACAGTGACGGGAGGACCACCCTGGTCATCTTAGAGAAATTTTCCTGAGATTCTGTCATTATAATATACGGCTCAATCCTCATAAATGTGATTTTTGTGTTGAGACGGGATGCCTGTTAGGTTTTGTGGTTTCTAAAGATGGCATCCAGATAGATCCATTGAAAATTACTGCTATTTTAGCTCTACCAGCCCCAACCAATTTTCTAGAACTCCAAAGTTTGCAAGGGAAGGAAAACTTCCTCTGCCATTTCGTGTGCAATTTTGTAGAGAAAACACACAGTTATATGCGTCTCCTTAAGAAGGAAAATCCGTTCTTTTGGGATGACCAAGCCCAACACACCTTTGATAATCTCAAACATGCTCTGACTCATTCACCCGTGATACACCCACAAGATTATTCAAAGGATTTTCTCTTATACATTGCTGCCTCCACTACTACCATCACTATGGTTTTGGTGCAAGAGAATCCTGACAGTCAGGAGCACGTGATCTACTATGATAGTAAGAATCTCATGGATTCCAAAAATCGATACTCACGTGTGGAGAAATTAGCATTGGCCACAGTCATTGTTGTTTAGAAATTTAGTCACTACATTTTTCTCCGCACAACCACCGTATTGGCAGACCATAACCCTATGTATTACATCCTAACTCGTCAGGTGCTCGGGGGCAAGTATTCCTGATGGATAGTCATCCTACAAGAGTTTGATCTGGAATTTTCCAAAACCACATCAAAGAAATCCCTAGTCTTTGTCGAGCTCATGTGTGATCTTCCCTATGCTTTGACGGAATCTGAGCCTAGTGATTCATTTCCGGATGAATTCCTGTTCCTGATAAGCACTATTGACCCATGGTATGGAGATTTGCTCATTTATCTCTAAACACAAAGGTTTCATCCTACTCTATCCCATGACGATCGTCGCCGTATTCGTCACCATGCAAAATACTACCTCATCTTGAATGACACTTTGTATAGACGTGGTATCGATTCCGTTCTCCGGTGATGCCTTACCCACAAGGAAGCTGAATAAGTTTTGAATGATTGCCACTCTGGAGCATGTGGGGTCATTTATTTGGGATGGCTATAGCCCAGAAAATCCTTCGCGTTGGCTATTTCTGGCCTTCAGTCTTTAAATATTGTCACGAGGCTATTAAGAGATGCCCAACCTGTCAACATTTTTATCTGAAAAAGTGCACTCATGCTGCTCCGTTACACCCCCATCATTTTGGTTGGCCCTTTCGCCAAATGGGAGATTGATTATATGCATTGTAATATTACCTCAGCCGAGGGGCATGGTTACATCATCATAGCCGTTGACTATTTTACAAAATGGGCTGAGGCCATACCTACATATGCAGAGGACGGTAATACTGCCGCTCTCTTCCTATTCAATCATGTGATAGCAATATTCGGATTCCCGCAGTCCATAGTTACTGATCACGGATCACATTTCCATAATGAAATGACGGAGGAACTAAGTGCCAAGCTAGGTTTTCATCATGAAAACTTTACGCTCTATTATCCGCAAGATAATGGTCAGGTTGAGGCCATTAACAAAGTTTTGAAAACGATGCTATGACAGATGGTTGGAGACCATAAATCCAACTGGCACCATATTTGTTTCTCTACTCTTTGGGCTTATAGGACTTCGATGAAAATGGCTACTGGTTTCACACCTTTCCAGCTTGTCTACAGACTAGAAGCCATCTTACCGATTCAATGTCAGATTCCATCCTTGAAACTTGTCGTCGAACTTCTCCCAAACACTTCCATAGAGGAAGAGAGATTTCTATACTTGAACAACCTTGACGAAAATGGAAGAGATGTTGCCTTAGCTAGTCTATCCAACCTCGTGCCTTTAACGAGGGTGACCTAGTTTTGACTTATGATCAGAGATATGACAAACTAGGGAAGGGGAAGTTCGAATCCATGTGGTACAGTCCTTTCGTTATTTCTAGAGTTTTAGAGAAAGGGGCCTATGAGCTCGTGGACTATGATGGAATCCCCTTAGGGAAAACTCGCAATGGGTTGTACCTAAAGAGGTACCATGCCTAGATCTCTCTTGTGTAGTACCTTGTATATATGTATATTACTTGACTTTTAGTGTGCTTAAGTATTTTCAATATGGTTTTGAGTTTAGTGTCCATATCTGTTTATACCATGTTTTGGTTGTGCAGAGCAGATGGCTTTCCATGGATTCGCTCAGTGGTGCTTGCTGCCACACCTTGAATCTTACCTCAGCTGCTTGGGTTCTCTATTCCCTAGTTCTGATTTGGTCAGTTCAAGAGTGGTTTGTATTGGTCCCGCTACCAACAATAATGCCAAGTATCAAGCAGTCATAGGTCTTCTGACTGAAGCTGCCTCCCAAGATGTTCACAACTTGGTAGTCTTGATGGACTCACAACTTGTGGTTTGTCATATAAACCATGTCTATACCATTAGGAATCCTATGCTTCTCCATCTCTTTCGGAGGGTACATTTATTAGAAAGGTCATTTGAAACTATTATTTATAGGCATATCCCTAGGGAACATAATGCAGTTGCCGACTCGTTGGCAAATTACATCCTAGACTAGCATATTTCCCATTCATGACATGAAAATCAAACATGGTTCATTGTAAATAAACTATAAAAGACACATAAAACTCATATAAAAAACATTCACCATTTGAGACATATAAACACCCAAGTAGAAGTCTGTATATATATATAAACATGTTTTACAAAAAATAGGTCACGAGACCTCATCTGAAGCGTGTAGGATTTTAGGTAAAAAAAACCATCATACAAAAGTCTTGAAGCTATCTATTAGCTTTCAGTGAATAAATCATGCACTCATCATCTAATGATGCTCGTGGTAACACATAACTGCCCGAGCTACTCTACATAGTAGTCTGCTGAAATGACCCAGTACTCCTGGAGTAGGCCTCTGGTACCTCAGTGGGAGGTCATCGATCGAGGCATCTGGGATGTATAGAGTCAACCTCTCGAGGTTCTCCTCTATCTCCCCTGTCACATCATCGCCCTGTGGTACAAAACGGGCTCCGGATCGCCTATCTAGTGGGGAGGCTCCCCCAGGTCGTGCTGCTCCGACGTCTGCATGAAAACATTCAAGTCTCGTTACTAAACATAAAAAATATAAAACATCAAAACAAAAAAACACAATTTCCATTTTTTGGGTTTTTGTTTCTTATCGATATCACCCCACTGTCCACCAGGTGGGAGTGGTAGATCAAGGTCACCACTGAAGTCAGTGCCCACATATGCATAGTCCTCCACCATGAGGAGCTGATCTCTCAACCATCAAAAGAACGGGTCACTGAAATTTACCTTACCTCTGCCCGCTCCAGTACGGGCCATGATCTAGACCCATCTCTGCATGTGAGGGTCCCGCGCTCTCAACTCTGTAAATACCACTTGGGGTCGCATCCATGGGACCCACTTGAAAAAGAAACAAGCTAGAATGGAATTGAAACTGAATTTCTTTAGCCCCCCCTGTCAACACTTGGTTAGCTGATCCTTGAAGATCGAAAGTAGAGCTTTCGCTCAGTTGAAAATTGTGGGCACCATGGTCTCTATGGTGTAGAGCATATGCTCTCTAGATGCCCGGTGTATCCCTTGGCTTCTCGCCACTATCTGCATGGTAAACAAAACTGTCCGTAGTGGGCCATCCACCACTTCTTTTATGGGAATTTTCTTCCCTGATGTCCTGGTCCCAGAAATGCAATGGTTGTTCATCAACTCCTGAGTAGTAATGTCCCCTCCAAGAGAACCAGTCAAAGAGTTGGGAGCACCCCATCTCAATAGGCCTATCAGAAGTAGATGTCCTCTACTTCAATGGTCAATATGTGAGCACCAACCTTGAAATACTGTTGCTCCGGATTCCACATCTAGAGGATATGCTCTAATAGTCACTCATGAGACACCATGCTAGGTGTACGAAAAAACTTTAGAAGTCCATAGTCTCTCAAAGAAGCTATACAACCTGTGTTTTGTTTGGCAAAGGAATCATCATTGTCATGTTGCCTCTCTTTCCATATTACCATTTTTATTAATGGGAACCTGTCAAAAACCATCACAAGACCAATTAGAAACATTCCCAATCATTCAAATCATAAAATGTGAGCTAGTTTTTCTTATGCATGCATTTATATTTACCCACGGCCAGCACCGCCTGTGTCCCATTGAGGACAGGCGGTGGCACCTCCCGTGTGTAGTGTTTTCGGCGTGGTTTGAGCGGGGTACCTTTTCGCTTCCATGGTTTTAGGGCTCGCCCAATAGGCCCAAAACACCACCAAAAATAAAAATGGAAAGCATCAGATGAAAGAGTAAGGTTTAAGCTATTGCCTAGAACAAACGGTGTGTGAATTTGATGGTAGATGCTCCCGATATTAGCAACTGAAAATCTGGCCAAGAAAATACTCCAAAGGCTCTCCACTATGGGTAAATGGTAAAATGTTTTGATTTTTTACTATTTACATAACTTTTATATACATTTTTAGGTTTTGACATATTATATTTTGTTTTAAAAGTCATTTATTACTCAAAATATATCAGTCATAATCCTTTAATGACGATTATTGGAGAATTTAACACTTGTTTCTCAAGTCGTTACAGGATAGAAGAGCGGTAGCAGTAAAAGTTTTGGGAGTTCATTTTTGACTTTTTCATACTACCATTAAACAGAAAAAGTCTTTTGAGCGTTTATTATGACACTTTGGTCATGCTCTTGAAACTTAGCATCAAAGGTCTGAGTCCTTTTCTGATTCTTTTTAGACTCGTAAAATATCTCATTGTGAAAAGAGACCTAGTGGAGTCTTCTTTAAACTCTTTTTGGGCTCCTTAAATACGAAAAGATTCTCGAGTGATCTTGTCTTCTTCATGCTCGTTAAACCACTTGAAGAGTCATTCATTTGACGGTAGGTTATCACTTTTTCGGTTCAGGTGAACTATTTTACAAAAACAAACCCTGTGGAGTCTTCTTCCATGGTTGGTCAGACTCTCTAAACATGAACAATACCGAGTTAAATTTCATTGGACTCATTAAATCAAACATTGAGAGACCCTCTTTTGGGAACGAACCCCTCCTCTCTTAGGTTTGTAAAACATATGAGTTTGGACTTGTCTCTAGATGAGCTATAATGAGTGTTTGTTACCCTCTTTGAAATCGTAAAACCGAAAAGAGGTACTCATTAACCATGACAGGGAAAATGGGAAGGGAATCATTTTGCAAATAAATGGCAGTAGTTTGTCGTTACCTTTGAACATGGCACTTGTCTGCATATCATTTCAGTCAATTGGGTATTCAGTTGATTTCTGTGACGATCCACTTTCATGAGTCATGTCACTCCTTTGAGTCTTTCAAAAGAATGCATTGTCCATCGTCGCATTGTGTGTTTGTCTGGTTTAGTCATGTTGCCAAGTCTTTTGTCATGCAACTCGATGTTCAAAGGGAAGTTGAAGAAGTTTACCTCTGTAGTCAAAAAAATTTATGTGTTAGTACTTTTGAGTCAGTCTTATGGTTACCTTATCCACATCATTCTAGAACTTTGTTCCGTGTTTCGTGTTGTTTATGTGGGACTCATCATGGCCCTCCTTCAATGAGACTATTCTCGTCGACATCAGCTCATCATTCGAAAAATAGTCTTAGAAACAAAATTTAGTACCTTGAGATCTGTATGCCTCAATGACAAATTCTCTCGCTCTTGACATAGGTTCACATCATTGAAATTTGATTGATAGAATCTATTGGGTGTTCAACATCAGGACATCTATTCACACTCAGTATATTGTACTAGGGTACCTTGGGAATCATTGACATCAATGGTGAACTCCCTCGCACTTGTTAACGGTTCACATCATTGGTTGGTAATCAAGTGGTTTCTACCAAGTTCGACTTCATACCATTGTAATCACATGGATAGGATCATACTTTGTGGAAGACGAGACGAAGACCCTAGGTACTTGTTTATCACTCATTGCTTTCCTCAGGTTGCGATGGAGTTTTGTATATATAGCATGGATCTTCATTTGTATGGTCGTGGCTATGCTCAAATTTGCATCTATATGACATAGATCTATGTTGTATGTCCAGTAGCTATGTCCAAGTTTGAGTCCTCTATCACATGGATCTACATTATATTCTAGTAGCCATGGTTGTTTATTCCTCTCATGGATCTGCCTTGTATTGGTCTACAACCATGAGTTGGTTACATTTGTCTATGAGTCAAAAGTATTGATCTATTACAGATGCCTACTCGACACATTCTCCGACCAAGCTGACTTTCTCACCTCGAAGTGACAACTTGTTCTCTCAAAGCTCTCGCTTTTCATATCCCTCTAAGCCTCATGCTTTGGGGGGCATTCTGTTATACCTAAATCCTGTCACCATCATGTGATGAGATCCTTAACTCCTATTTTTTCCCTTAATCCCAAACCTTGGAAGGGAAAATTTCTCTGTTTGTCAATTCTACTTGAAAAAACCTAGCACCGCGCTTACCTTTTGGTTGATGAGTGGTACCTTGTTCAGCATCGTCTGTATCCTGTTGTAAAGAAGTGGTGCCACTTCCTATAAGCTTTGTTCTTAAAGTGGTTCTCACCTAAATTGCTCTATCATAAGGGAACAAAAGCAGTACCCTGGGTAAAATGGGAAAAAGAGAAGTTTCTCAAGGCTTCTAGATCATGAGACTCATGTCCTCCCTTATCCCTATCAATATGGGTTAGTTTGAGCTCGAGATCCCCCTTGGTACAATCTTGGAGCCACCTCACCCACACTTCTCTCAACTATCCCTATCCATTGAGCCCTATAAATACAAGCTCATATTCATAGTTGAGGAGGAGAACTTAATGGTATTGTTATGCTGTTGAATTGACTACCTAGTCCAATCCATTAGAGAGCACAAGAGAGCAAGTTGGATATTATGGGGATGAAGTGTTTGTCTTGTGGAGGAGCTTGTCGACACTAAGGAAACAGTTGTAAGCTTCTTCATTCATTCTTAATGCAAAGATGATTTCTGTCCCACATATCTGTTGTTTTGATTTCACATGTATATGTTACTGGATTCCTTAGTCACTAGTATGGATATGTAGATGATTTTCTGGTAGCTTTGATGTGCTTGTATGTTTGACATGTTTGCAGGTACACATGTTCATGACTGAAGCAATATTCCAGGTGTTTACAACATTCAGGGAAGGTCTTCATCCTTTGTCGTTCACTCATTTGTTCTAGATCTGAACCATTCAGACCAGAGGAACAACTTCTGTCCACAGAAGGTGCAATATTCATGATAATAACGTTGGATGAACAATCACAACGAAATGAGGAAGCTTCTCATGTAAAGGTTTTGCAATAATAACATGTGCATAATGGTCAGTCACACAATTCTTGAAGGCATTTGTCATAATCTCATAGCCTGCAGTGCCCTCACCAACTGTCACCAAGAAATGTGATTGGAACTTATGTTCTTCTTTCTTACCACAAAAACCCACCAATGTATCACTTTTTCCTACCCACTTGACATATTTTTTCACAACAGTTTCATCTTTAGCAAGGCATACGAGAATTGGGCCCTCTATACCAAGTTTGGATTTATAAGAAGCATAAACTTTTCTAATTGCCTAAAAAATGTACTCTTGCTCCCCTGGGATATATGGAAATGATTTTCAACTTGCGTTAAAATCGTAGATATTGAAAGCCCATCCAGATTCAATATAATAAAGCTATGTACTCTAGGACCTCCCCATAACTTAATCATATCATAAATGGATTTAGTGGATGAAAGCATAAACTTTTTTGATTGCCTAAAAAATGTCCTCTTGCTCCCCTGGGATATATGGAAATGATTTTCTAACTTGCCTTAAAGTCGTAGATATCTAAAGGCCATATAGATTCAAGATAATAAAGCTATGTACTCTAGGACATCCCCATAACTTAATCATATCATAAATGGATTTAGTGGATGAACTATACCTTCTCCCTAACTTTGAATGAACTAGGTTTTAAAATATATCTTGAAAAAATTACCAAACTACATCTTTACCTTGTAATTTTCCTTGCTTATGAGCCTCACACACATCCTTGCAAAACTTGAACACATCCTTCCTTCCTGTAGATTTGAACAACTTTTCCCTTAGAGACCTCGTTCTAATAGATAGTGTAGCAACCTTTGTCCTCTCCCACCAAAGAGATCACATTGTTAACCTATGTGTAGAATTTGTGTCTCTTGCAACAATTTTTAGTTCAGTTTGAGTCAAATGGTCCGAAATTCTCCATTTCTCTGTATCTCTCCCATGTCTTTTGATGTTTCTCCTTGATTCACGATATAAACGCATTCAAAGTCATCACAATTTGGTATCAACTTAGAAAAATTGTGTGTCAATGAATCAAAAGGTATTCCTATTTCAGAAACCCTCTTACAATCATTAGAGGAAATTTCAATTTAAAATGGGCCTTCCAAAAATAATACAAATTCCATGTCATCATGTATTAGCCAATCAAAATTCTTTAAAATTAAAAAAGGGAACACCTCTTAAACAAAATTTTAATATAAATTTGGGGACAGGTATCATAAAAAAAGCTACTTTTTTGTTCGTATTTTTGACATATTGCCTTGTGTTTTTACTCAAATTTCGATCAGAAGAGCTCGTTGGATGCAGAATTAAATTCTGTGTCCAACGAGTACCCACTTGGCATACTTTTGATGGGCCCATCTACCCCAAAATCAAGAAATACCTGAAAAAACGTGATGATGATGTCATCATCACTTTTTTTCAGGGATTTCTTGATTTTGGGGTAGAGGGGCCCATCAAAAGTATGTTGAGTGGGTACTCATTGGATGCGTAATTTAATTATTTATCCAATGAGCTCTCTTGATTGAAATTTGAGTAAAAACCAGGGAAATATGTCGAAAATACGAACAAAAAAGTAGTTTTTTCTTTTCTTCCTCCAAAATTAATAAATATTATTTTATTAATTTTCCTTAGGGGGGCCATTTTGAGTTGAAATTTCCTCTAATGGAATATGTCTGTATGTACCATTAATACAACATTCAATACCATAATAACATAGTGTTCTCCTCGTATGTTTCTTTATGGCCCACATTTTTCCGCCACTTTGGTCATCCATTAGAACCTTTGTGTCCAATCTCTCCCCTCTTCTATCAAGATAGGGATCCTAATACCCCCAACATAATAATATCAAAAGAGGCATTTGTCCTAGAATAAGATGAAAAAACACATTGGTTAATGATCTACTAACTTCTACTAACAAGTATAAACAAATAAAGCAATGTGCAAATTCAAATTCTATTAAAACTTGGGTAATTAACACACCTGAAGTAGAATCCTGTTAACTTGAGAAACCCCATGTAATGGTGATGGTAGTGATGGGATCAAGAACTTAGTCAGAATTTGTTGGGACTTTTCATTGGTAGGATTATTTAGTCTCCCAATTGTTCCAATGCTCAACATCACTGTATCATGTGAAGCCTCATCTGTAGTAGTAGTGTGCTTCTTTGATTTCATGTGTTCATTAAGAGAACTGAAAATATTACCACTTGCCAGCACCAAAGAGAACCATCTATTGCATCATGTACATTCCACTCTTACTTTTTTCTTGTCCTCGTAGTTTGCAAGTGTTTCTTCCACTACCTTGAAGAAATTAGGCTCTTGCATTTGGTTGAAATCATGTAGAAGTTTGATTTCTTGATCAATCTCAAGTTGATCTCTAGTCATTGTTGTCTTCTTTTCTCTATTACATGAAGGAATTTCATTAATTCCCAACATTGAAATGTGATGTTGATGGGACCCTATTTTCATATGATTGTTTTTGAAGTTACAAACTGTTCACGTTGCCAAAAATACTTCCCCCATTCCATAATCAATGACACAAATTTCACAACAGATCTTTATATTAGGTTTTCCATTTTCTGAATATACCTTGAGTGTTAGCTTATCCTTGACAAACTCTTCCATTAAACTATTCTATTAATTCTTGCACATGATCTAGGAACTAAGAATCAAAATCATCAAAGAATAATTAACAAATACTCATGAATTGGAAATAATCGGAACCAAAATAGGTTTCCTCTTTGTATATTTTATAAACAATAAAGGGTTACAATTTCCATGCTGAGCAATGGCTTAACTCCATGAAGAATTCGAATACCTAAGGGACAATTCGAATTCAATGAGTGAGTCTAGCTTAACTGACTCTCCACCATGCAATCTCACTCAGTTAACCACTTGACAAAAACCCTAATTGACTCACCAAACCCTAACTGAAGTCGGAGTGCAATAAATGACTGAATCTCAATTGAAGGAGATCAAACACATGTCATAGCAATCCAAACATCAAGTGCTAGTACTGCATGACTCCAATGAACCCCGATGAGGTTAACTGAAGCTGAACTGACCATCAAAAGTTGGTGGAGGCCCCTTGTTGACTCCAGTTCATTAAATAATAATAAATAATCATTAAATAATATATTTAATGAATGGAGGTGCCTTAACTGACTGTAACTGACTGGTTGAACTGAATGTAACCACCAGTTAGCAATTAGGTGCATTAATGTCACACAGATCACCCCTGGAGTGCTCTAGTTAGCCTCCTTGACTGTAGGAGAAGGATAAGTTAGCCTCCTTGACTGTAGGTAGGCATGGGAGTGACTGGGATGATGGTAATTAATGCTCCACTGATGTCAATTAAACTTAGGATAGTGGTTTACCTAGGCCAATTTGACCGAAAGAGTGAGTATGATGGTAAATGTCTCCAACACCCCCCCTTAAGCTATACTCAGGAAGCGTTAGAAAACATAGATGCATAAAATGCTAGGGCCCTGGAAACAAAGGCCATAGGTCACCTTGTACAATAAAGTAACTGAAACAATGCTCAAAACAAACTAAGTGAGGAAAAGAGGGAAAACCCAGTGGGAAAAAACCCCCCCTCAAGCTGAGCACTGAAAGTAGTCTGGATCACCCTGATGAACTCACCCCCAACACTGAACGGAGGTAAGTGAACTTATTTTCTGAAAATCTCTTGGTGAAGATGTCTGCAATCTGCTCATCAGTTGGGCAGTATTGCAGAATGATGGTCCTGTCATGCACTAGCTCCCTGATGTAGTGCATGTGAATCTCTACATGTTTGGTCCTCTGCCTAGTAATTG
>LPNX010920168.1:175868-235504 GCA_001517045.1 Pseudotsuga menziesii | reverse complement strand
TCCGGATTTCCAATGTTGTCTCCTGCGGAGGAGAGTGTCTGTCGGGCCCATGTAGGAAGATGATTTTGCACTTCAGGTTCTGATTCAGTATCTGATGTTTACTGCACACTGATATCAGAAATTAGAGGATTCAAATCAGGGTCATCACCCCTAATTTCATCATCCAAATATTCAGTGGAATAGGAAGGAATTTCAGCAGTTTTCTCCTCCACTAGTTCCACCTCCTGAAGAGGCTCATCGAACTTGACACTTCTCTCGATGATGATCTGTTTGGTATTGATATCCAGCAGCTTGAATCCTTTAGATTCATTAGGATATCCAATAAACAGACATTCTATGCTCTACGGTTGCAAAGCCCTTCTTTTATCAAGCGGAATCCGGGCCCATGCAGTGGACCCAAACACCCGTAGGTTCAACACATCTGGCTTGTGTCCAAAGTATGCTTCGAAAGGAGTCTTTCCTTTCACTGATGAATGTGGCACCCTGTTCTGAATGTATGCTGTAGCATGCATGGCTTCAGCCCACAAATTTGTAGCAAGCTTCTTTGACTCCAACATACAGGTGGTCATCTCTTTGAGAGACCGGTTCTTCCTTTCCCCTACTCCGTTCTGCTGGGGAGTGTAGGGAATTGAATGTTGGACATGAATACCACTTTGGGAGAAAATGTACAGTAAATCATTACTGACATAATCCCCTCCATTATCAGATCTCAATATCTTGATCTTAAGCCCAGAGGCATTTTCGATCAAGGCCTTCAATACAGAAATTTTTTCACATACTTCTGATTTCTTTTTGAGAAAGAAAACCCATGTATACCTTGAAAAATAATCAATAAATGTAAGGAGGTACCTTGATCCATTCATGGATGTGACAGGAATTGGACCACTGATATCAGAATGTATCAGCCCCAATATGCTTGTGGCTCGGTTTGCCTTCCCCCGATCGAACTTGTGCTCAGGGTGTTTTCCAATCACACAGGCCTTGCAGACTCCCGTGGTTGCCTTGATGACCGGGAGGCCTTCAACCATGGATTTTTTCTGTAATTGCTGCAAATATTTGAAATTAAGATGGCCAAAACTCTCATGCCACAGCCTACTAACCTCATTTCCATGAGTTAGCAGAGCGGTGGGCTTTGCATCCGCAACAAAGTGAGAGAACTCATAGGCTTTTGCATGATGATTTGCATGGCCTTTTGCAATGAGTTTCCTGGATGCAATTTCTGTTATCTCCACATCATTTGGGATGAAAGAGACTCTCTTAGGCATTCCTGTATGTGTCATTTGATAGACACTAAGGAGATTTGCTGCTAGCTATGGTACATACAAAACATTAGAAAAAAAACCATTTTCTAGATCTACAGTACCTTGTCCTTTGGTAATGATGGTGGAGTCATCTCCCAAGTGGATGGGGATGGATTTGCTGGTCTCCAAGGATGAAAAGGAGCATTTTTCAGCCATCATGTGATTCGAAGCTCCACTTTCAATCAGCAGTGATTTGGACTTCGAAGTTCTTGCCATGAGGGCATGACCTTTCTCATGCTGTGGTTCCCGATCTTGGTGATCTCTCCTCCGAAAGCTCTCTGAAAGATTGATGTGATTCCTCTCAAGGAGAGAGGTTGCTTCATCAAGATTTTTCTTCATGCAGGCATGTTCAGGGTGAAAACCCTTCCCGCAGTAAGAACACCTGAATTTTTCTTTCCCATTGTGCCCTTTTCCTTTGTTCTTCCTTGAGCCAGAAGATTCATCATGCTGCTGATTTTCAAATCTAGGCTTTGGAGCATCAAATTTAGTTTTCTGATTTTTCTGGTGCTTTCCTTTACCCTTCGTATCTTTGGGCCCTGAGACATGGAGGGCTTGATCACGGGAAGATCGGATGATCCCCATATGGACAAGCTTGTCATGTTCACTAGTTAGGGACTTAATGAAGGCATTGAGTGTAGGCATCTTCCATCCGGGAGTTGTGAGCTTCCCCGCACAGAATGTAGAAACAAAAACTGAATAATCAGCCCTAAGTTTGGAGAGGATGGCTAGGATGAGCTGATCATCTTCCTTCTCCACTTTGCATTGCTTCAAGAGAAAAATAGTATGCTTGAACTTTGTAAAGAAATCATTTAGAGTCTCGAAATTGGAAGGTTGGAGAGACATGAGTTCATTTTCGAGTTGGTAAACTCTCATGTCATCATGCTTTCCATACAGAGATTCCAATTTGTCCCATATTTCTTTCGGTGTCTTCAGATCCGTAAGATGGAAGAGAAGGTCATCGAAAATAGAGAGGCATAAGAAACCGAAGGATTCATCCTTCTTGTTCAAGAATCTTGATTTTTCTATGGCGGATCCAGGCTCAAATTCAGTGTCCATGGTGACTCTGTGGATTCCTTTGGATTTCAGCTAATTTTCCATTTTAGTTTTCCATGTGTGGAAATTGTATGGAGTCAACAGAGGTACTGAGGAGGCCATCTGGATATGCTGTAGCGAATGCTTCACCTGTAGAAACCTGAAAATCAAAACAGAAAGGGCAAAATAAGGTCAGACAGCCTGCACATTCTAGGCTTTCATCACACCCAGCATAGTCAATCAAGCAAGCTTGATCAACAAGTTCTTTACTTGGGGTATTAAGTGGTAAGCCTTGGCTTCTGGTGCAGTGCTGGAATTTTGAGCTATTGCTCACTTCTCATGGAGAAATCTGTCAAAAATATTGTTTTTGAGAGATTGTTCTTCGTCCCGCTACATGCTATGATACCATATTAATTCTTGCACATGATCTAGGAACTAGGAATCAAAATCATCAAAGAATAATTAACAAATACTCATGAATTGGAAATAATCGGAACCAAAATAGGTTTCCTCTCTGTATATTTTATAAACAATAAAGGGTTACAATTTCCATGCTAAGCAATGGCTTAACTCCATGAAGAATTCGAATACCTAAGGGACAATTCGAATTCAATGAGTGAGTCTAGCTTAACTGACTCTCCACCATGCAATCTCACTCAGTTAACCACTTGACAAAAACCCTAATTGACTCACCAAACCCTAACTAAAATCGGAGTGCAATAAATGACTAAATCTCAACTGAAGGAGATCAAACACATGTCATAGCAATCCAAACATCAAGTGCTAGTACTGCATGACTCCAATGAACCCCGATGAGGTTAACTGAAGCTGAACTGACCATCAGAAGTTGGTGGAGGCGCCTTGTTGACTCCAGTTCATTAAATAATAATAAATAATCATTAAATAATCATTAAATAATATATTTAATGAATGGAGGCGCCTTAACTGACTGTAACTGACTGGTTGAACTGAATGTAACCACCAATTAGCAATTAGGTGCATTAATGTCACACAGATCACCCCTGGAGTGCTCCAGTTAGCCTCCTTGACTGTAGGGGAAGGCTAAGTTAGCCTCCTTGACTGTAGGTAGGCGTGGGAGTGACTGGGATGATGGTAATTAATGCTCCACTGATGTCAATTAAACTTAGGATAGTGGTTTAACTAGGCCAATTTGACCGAAAGAGTGAGTATGATGGTAAATGTCTCCAACATATTCACTTTCTGTTCCCAAGATGCCAATACATTAGGATCAACCAGTACAACTTATTCCACTGACTCAGACACATGATCAACTCTTGGTTGTTTATGCATAGGTTCCTTCACATTCCCTTCAATGTGTTCAGAGATTCGCGTTCCTTCCATTCCATGTGATTGCAATGTTTCAACAACCAACGTGCCTACTTTCCTCTTAATGCCTACTTTTTTTGTTGTAGGTTTCCTTTTTTGCTATTGCTTTGTATTCAAAAGAATTCCAATTGGGCCAATAAAATCAAAAGGATATTCAACGATTTCATCGTCCACAATTTCACAACGGATATCAACATATGCACAACCTTTTTCGACACTGGACTGTGCCAAGGGAACAATTCTCTTCAGCAATATAAATTGCGAAGTCCACAACATCACTTGGATCCATCTGCATTTCCATCCATGTGTACCTTTTAGTTGGTTAAGAAACACCTAAAATTATAACAATTTTTCACAAGTTTGGATATAATATGGCCACGAAATGAGGTGATTGCATCCATAAATAAATGAAAAAAATATATATATTCAAATTTACACATGCATAGTAGTTCATTAATAAAACAAGAAGCTAGGAATCAAGGTATGCACTTTCAATTCAAATCTCTAAAAAGGATGAAGAAATATTACTATCGGGATGAAACATTTTGAAACAGAATGTATTATCATTGTCTTATTCAAATACCCCTCCCCAAACTGAAGATTCAGCTTCAACATACTTGCAGAAGATCAAAAGGTGATCAAAACAAGAGAGGAAAAAACATGCTTTCTTATCAATAGAAATATGTATCACTGAGAACTGAATATATAAAGTGAAATGTCATTTTTCATGGTTTGATATGATTATTAATGTGACAGGGAGGTTGAACATCCAAAAGAATGCGACTGTAGGAATCACATATTAAAGCAAATTCCAAGCTGTAGACAAACAATGCACAGTGCATACAGAAGTAGTTCTAAAATGTGCCACTGTACATACAAAAGTATTTTTAAATTCCTTTAGGAATTTTCATAGGTGTCTTCTGCATATAATTCCTTCTAATAACAAACAAAAATGAAGACCAGGTAGTCTAGGAAATGATGGGAATTAGATATGTTATGAAAAAAATTATAGGATATATGGATTTTTAAATGGAAAGCGGCAAATGGGTCCAAATAAAATATATGGTATTGGAGGAGAAATATACTTTTCAAAATACATATTCTTCAAGTTTAAATCAAACACGGGCTCTAGAAAAAACAATAATGAAAAATAACTTAACCCATTTAAAACTAGATGAGAAACCCCCTACCTTTGCCACACACATAAATTTCTTTCACTATACATTGTGAATCCCAACGAATCAAATCCTGCCTCTCAACATGGTTTGGCCAGAATCCATAATCAATGATTCTCACTAGATATGTCTACTAAAAATCAATAAAGACTAGGCTACTGAGGAAAGAAGCCAACCAAACCTTTTCATAATCTCAAGTTCTCAACCGAATAATTGGATTCTCTTGAACATATAGACCCAAGAAATTATGCATAAATCCCCTTTACTTCATTCCAAATTCACTTGTTGGTTTCATCTTGCACCATGTTGAGCTTTTCTAACTACCTCTCATGGCCATGTCATCTACATAGTGTCTACATACAACACTACAATAAGCATATTTGATTTATCAAACATATAACACAATATAGGAGACTAAAGGTTATTGGGCACTCTTCTAAGTATTCCAATCATTGTTTTGCAGGTACTGGAGGTTATTTTACCCTGGAATTGGAAAGGTCAGGGATCCATACAGACGCCTAGGTCTATGTCGCTAACATGGTGGAGAATGAGCAAGAGAATAATTAATGCTAGTAGATTGAAAATGTTGGAAAAGGGTATGGAACATACTGTGTTGCCAACATACTTTTCTCCAATAACTAAAACTGGGATGGCTCATTACACAATAGGATTTGAACCCGAAATCCGACGACATCCAATGTATCATACAGATGTGTCGAATAGTAATGATGAAAAGTACTGAGCCTTTTAAATTATTTTAGTGCCGTCAAATTTTTGAAACTAGGGTGTAGGATTTTCGACACTAGGGCGTAGGATTTCCGACACTAGGGCTATGTCGTCGGATTTCTGACACTAGGGCCATGTCATCGTATTTTCGACACTAGGGCGTAGGATATTCGATGGCAAAACAAACAAAAATATAAAACCACAACCGTCCGGACCTAATATTTCCCCGCGAAACAAAGAACCCAATCAATAATTTCACAGCGGAGCCGACACAATATACCTCCACATCCGAAGGTCGCGCAAAGGAAGTTTTCCAGAGGTCACGTAGAGGAGGTCGCCAGAGGTGCTGCCGGAGGTCAAGTGTGTTTACGCAGAGGATAGTTTGCAGCGGTCAGGGTTTGGAGAGGCAGAGGAGGGTTTGGTTCTCTTCCTCTGAATCGCCCTCTCACTCACCAGAAGTCTTGGGGCATGGAAATACATGCACTGGAAGTCTTGGGGCATGGAAAGACTAAGTACACAACAATAACTCGTATACTTTTACTGTTGTTACAAAATGTTGCAAGAAGGGCGAGTTCATTGGTGGATTGGCGATTTGGTAACTGGGTGTTTAATCTCTGTGGAGGGAATTGAATATTGGCATCATAGTGTTATCATAAATATATTGTTGATCAGTGGAAGAGGTGATCTTGCTAGTGGAGTTTCCACAAGTCAGATCTGATGCATTTCTACATTCCCAGGCATGTAAGTAGCCCATATTTCTGAATGTTGATTTTGATTTTATGCATATCTAGAGAAATGCTCATATTGTATTTTCATTTTATATGCTAGGCCATCCTGAAACATCTCAATCCTTGAGAATTAGTGTTCTGAAACATCTCAATCCTTGAGAAAATAAATATTAGACACTTACATAAATATTAACACCAAATAAGCAACCAGATTTAATGAAAATGGTAGAATGAACCTACAACAGTAGATACCAAAGTGTTTGACAAAACACCAAACCCAAATTTATTCACATAGTGTATTCCAAGGTCATATTTACTTGCACAGTAAGATACATCAGTGTGTGAATAGTGTCTGACGAAAATCCATAACCCAGTTACCAGGCAGTTGGGAAATTTTCTTTGTTTATCTTGGGTTGGGAACTTTACTGTGGTATCAAAGATTTGCAATAGAAGTGTTTAATAAAATCTATAAGCCCTAAAATTTATAACCAGTCATGCATAAATTCATCAGATTTAATTTGGGAAATTACACTTTAGGCAGCTGCAATTAGGGGGGGTGTTCAGAGAACATAATTCCACCCCTTGAATATCCTGTGTTGTGTTGATGGCGGTGTTGGCTAATGTACAAGATATATAATTTTGTGGCTAATGTACTGATTTGAGCAATTATTTCCTTTTGGTTGGGTGGCTATTGACAACATCTCACATGGGCCATGCCTTTCATTGTATTCTCAGTCTCTCCTTTCCCTGTTTTTATTTTTTATTTTTTATTTCATTTTCCTCTCATATGCACTTTTCTGTTGAGTCTAGGTCGTGAAATCTTTATCTTTATTCTTAGAAGCACAATTTGTCACATTATTCTACAATCTTGGATTACATTGTAATTTTCCATTGAACTTTGTCTCTTTTCCATGGTTTTGTTCAAAGGAATTTGAAACTTGCTTGAGAGATGGGGAGCAGTGAAGTTTATTTTGCTCTATAGAGGGAAAATTAGTAATTAGAGTAATGTACAACATTGATTTTGTATATAGTAAATGTAAAATGTATATGACAATGAGCAACGATATTGTCAAAGGGTAAATATAATCTCTAGTTGGTAGATTAAAATAAAATGAGGGGCAAAGTGAGAGAAATGTAAACTATATAAAAGTGGACTCACTGTTTTGTTTTGTTGTCACTCGTTCTCTATTGAGTCTTTCCATGACTACCACGACTGGATGTATTTCATATTTCCATATGAGAAGGTTTTTTTTCTTTTTGAATGTTGCTGAAACCATGGAAAAATATCAAAGATTAAGATTCTTTAAAAAAAACTGTAATTTGTGAAATGCAAGATGCTAGCGTAAAATTAAATTGGAACAGATAATTGCAAAGTGACTAGAAGTTCACTTGGATGCTGACTAATTGGTTTCCATTAAGAAAAAAAAAATTTCATGAGTTCAACATATAGTTTTAGATACAATTATAATTTTCAGATTTAAATGCTCTTGTAATGATAAAAATACAAAATTGAGCATGAAGAAAGTTTAATTATTGCATTTATCAATTGCAAAAAGGCATTTGAAAACACTTGGAAAATATCCTAATTTGTGTGTAGTTGTGCTAGTATTTAATGTAGTAGAGTTACACTGTATCAAAAGAAACCATATCAGGCAGCATATACTAGGAATTTGAGTTGTGATGAATAATACTATGGGAAATGAATATTTCAAAGAACAAGCTTGTTTTTTGACAAAAGAAATTGGGTGTTGTGGTAGAATAGTTTCTAGAATTAGTGATAATCACAAAATTACCTGAGGTGTGGTTGCTTGAATTCCATTGAAGTAGAACCAATGTTTTTTACTATGCACAAACATGCATTTGCATCTAGCTTGTCCAATGGCCATGATAGCAATTATTGTGTTTGGAGACTACAATGCATTTTATTTATTTATTTATTTATAGAAATGGTGTTTGTCATAATCTGGTGAATCCCAAGCATACTTGATTGGTATTAATATTTGATGAACTTCTTTCCATACCAAGATGAACTTAAAACTCGCCTTAAATCTAACTTATCTATTTTGAACCTAATATAAGATGAGATTTCTAGATGTGGAAGGTAAGGATCTCTGTAACGACTTTTTGTACACTATCACAATTTATTTGCAATTTTCTGAAAATTACAGTACTAATCATAATAGTAGCTTGATAGGATTAGATTTTCCAATTTCCAATCAATAATTTATATGTTATGAATATATGACATCAGACTAAGCTCAAACATTATAATTCTCAAGTTATGTCCTCTTATATTCTATATATCAAAGCAGGAATGCAATTTTGTAGGGGATGCTTTTTCTTGTTTTGCATATGATTGAACTGTTCATTATATTTTTGAATGGCTGTTATATGATACCTACCATTTTTCGATCCATCCATACTGCTATAGAAATCAAGGGTTGGTATTTAGATAATCCAGCTACATAGAAATTTTCAAGCATTCATATCTGATTGTATTTCTTATAAATGCCATTCCAATTGCAAATTGGTTTCATACATATTGCAATCTTGGCAATGATATATGATACATTGAACTTGTTCAGATATGTATTAGTAGAATATATCTCTAGATATCATTATCATTAGAAAATATCTACATATATCATATTCATTAGAAAGCATCTCCAGAAATCAGTATCATTAGAAACAACTCATCTTGTTGTCATTTCATCTCAAGTCAATCACCTTAGTTGAAATGTCTCTCTTGACCAAGAAAGAAGGGATTCTCAAATAAGAATCAAGCCCAATCTCAACATCCTCCCAATTTGATCTGGTCCATTGGTAAATTCCATCACAGGTTGCAGCTCATGCACATCTAGTCACGAGAGCAAACAAGACTTTATGCTTGGAGGTAAATGGCATCCTGGAGTGGACCGGGCTGAAACTGATCCAGAGCTTGATCCTGCTGAAATGGCAAAGATAACTTGTTTGTTTTTGTGTGGATTTGTTTGTACTTGAAAGGCACATTATTGGAGTTTTTTATTTCTAAATTTGTTATTTGTAGTTATATTTTAGTAGGTTCTGTGCAAACACCTTTGAAATATCTTTCGCTACTTGTTTATGATGTGTGCTTTAATACAGATAAAAATTGCATTTATTGGAAATGTTCCAAAATAATGCCAATGAGGACTTCTTAAGAAAACATTTTGAGCCCTTTGGGAAGGTATTGTTTTCCTCATTGTATCAAAATCCTAGCATGAAATATTTATTCTGTTAGCTGTTGTGATAATCGTATATTGAACCAATGTGTAGAATTATGTTATTTCCTATTCCCCCAATTTGCTGGTATGGATGCAGTTGGAGAGAGTTGCAATATCTAGAAAGAGTAATTTATTGAGAGTGTGCTTCTAGGGTTGCTTCTAGAGTTGCAACTCTTCAAGAGTGAACAAGGATCCCTTTATTGAGCCAATAACTCCATTGAAACGTCACTGATTATTCCTCACAAAAATGCTTCAAAAATTTACCTAAATCCTTTAAGCATTTCCTAATGCTACTACAAGCATAGATGTGATAAAATACACAATGGATAGCTGAAATTAAGAGTGTGCTTCTACGGTTCTTTTGGTTCTCTATTTTCTTGTTGTGGTTATATATTCGTCAAATCCATGCCTTCAAATAGTTGGTAAATGGTAGCATGTATAACTCCATGTCTTCAAATAATTAGTTGTGTATAACCTTCTTTATGTACTCCAGAGCTCAAGCCTACAGAATTCCGTTGGTTAGAAGCCGTTGATTGGGAGTGTTTGAGGAGATTGTTAATTGTAGTTCTTAGCTAAAAACACTTGAATTTGCCTCTTCTGATGCATTAAGTTATCGACCACCTCAGTGTTCTATGAATTGTATTGGTGACCCTAGCTGTGCCTTGGATTTGTTAATGAGAATATGGAAGTCTTGTTGTTGTTTATTTATTCCTCATGTTGCTTGAGAATCCTCTTCAAAACTTAAATATGATGTTGACATTTCCATGATACTTTTGGCAATCCACATTTCCATGACACCTTGGGAAATCCATTGCAACTTGGGATGCTCAGAATCACCCAATAAAAGCGGAGAGGGGAGCTGAGTTGAAGTAGGTGCAGAGCCAATTGAACAAGAGCACAAGAGGATATTGAATTTATAAATGCAAGTAGATAATCTCAATTTCCTTATTAGCAGAACAAGTACAATGAGATGACACTAAACATTCCCCTAATTATGCATCTATAAGAATAAACTAAGTATACGATTGGTGATCATTCGTTGGAAATTAACAAAATTTTCTTATTTTATCTTATGAAAAATTGTGAATATAGTATGGATCATTAGTGAGACTTCCCATTCATGTCACATTCAAAGCAATAGATTTAAGAGCTAAATTCAAAGAATGAAGAATGTGAAGTGTCTACAATATCTATGGATATTTAGCTTCCACATGCATGCAAACATGTATATTATCTGTGATAGTTTACACAGAAAAGTCAACACCTACATATTCAATAATTTTAATGAACAACTCAGCCATATATTGTGCATCCTTGTATTTTCTAAAACTACCCATTTTATTTCAAGAAGACTAGTCCATTCAGGTAAGACACCCTGAAATTAACGAGTGTATGGCATAATGCATCTGTATATGCATAAAAAATGATATTGACACTAGATGATGGTCATGATGATTTATTAGGTTTAAGGATTTTTAGTCACCTTCTTCTTTGCCTTAACCAACAATGTGGTTATAACCTTCTTTAAATTGGGATGCAAATATCTGGTTGGAGCCTATTTAACTAGAGCATGATAGATTTTAATAAACAAATGGGACCATGCAACATTAAATGAATGAAGTTCATAGAAAAAGAACCCATTGATAATATCAATCTCCTTGTTTCTTTTGTTGAAATATTTTTTCCACTCGACTGCTACTTGAAGATGGCCTCTTTCTTTGTGGTTGAATTGTAGTTTTGCTCCCAAATTTGCTAGATGGCTTCCCCAATAATTGAAGAGGATTCTCATTTTTCTGTTTCCTACTTGTTGCTGCCACCTTCCCTGAGACAATTGTACCCTTTCTTTGCATTTCCTTTTGTTTGGTAGCACTCACCCTTTTGCATGGTTGAAGTCCACATTCAATGCTTGGTAGATGGCCCTCAACTTGGAAGTAGGTGCTCTTGTATGTAGTGTTGCACAAAGACCACTCCCTACCCCAGCAAGCTTTATCCTAGGCCCTTGTTGTCGTAGGCCTACAATGAATATTTTTTTTCTTGAGGTTGTTGTCTTGCTACAACAAGGTTATTTTCAGCATTGAAAGCTGCATGCAGTTGCACTTGCAGTAGTACAGAAATAGCACTAGCAAAAATATTAGAGTTGGGAGGAGGGGGAAACACCAACAAGGACATTTTTTCCTTTCCTTTGACTTTTGCCAGCTGCCTTTGATGATTAAGCCATGATTTATGTGGAATAAATCAGGAAAAATGTTGCTGTTGGAGAAATTCCAAATCTGGTTTGCAAATTTGTCTCCATTAGTTACACAACGAAAAACTGTGATAGCTCTTTCTCTCTGTTGAGAGGATTCGTGGGTCGGTTTTCCACCCACACGTGTTGCACATGTGCAACACATCTAATGCACATGTTCAACATGTTGGATACAGACTCTGGCACAAAGCCCAATGGATGTGTCATGTTTCTTAGATTTTCAACTTGTTTTCCAAGGGGATATCTAAATTGTAATGTTGGTCTCACCATGGACCTAGCAGAACGTTCTCTACCTAAAGTTGAAGTTGCTAGTTTCAACCAACCAATTTTCAAGGTACATTGAGCTAGTCAGGTCCAATGTTAGAGCAAGACTGCATACTTTTGTTACCAATTGGATAGTTTCAGAACATAACAATTAGTCTATATCACGATTTGGGGTTGCTGAAGTTGCAGAATTTCTCAAATTGAAATTTTTAGACTATATTTTGATCAGATTTAGGGGAAAATTGGCTAGAATAACAAGTCTATTTGATGGCCTGTTATCCCACACTGCATTCTTTTCATTTGCCGGGTGTTTAGTGTGTTTCTTTGAATAGACTGCGTTCAGTGTTTTCTTTGAATAGACTGCGTTTTGTGTTTTCTTTGAATAGACTGCATACGCTCATGGAGACATAAAAGTATTGGTTTTCCTTCACTAGACTGCATACATTCATGGGTCCATACAAGTATAATTTAACCTGCTTTGATACCCTATGGTAAGTTGAGGATCACATCATTAATTTCTATCCAATTTAGTAGACTTAATTAGATATACAATGGATGAGGCTATCTGAGATTTGTTATCGTATCTCTCACATATTACAACACTCACCTTATATAATTGATATTATCACAAATATATATGGTGGTTTAATAGCCGAGCATCTGCAATAATAGGAAGTCGCATTTTGGTTGCATGTCATTAACATTAATCATAATATAATTGGATAATACAATTCTTTAAGTGGTACAAACTACAAATCAACAATCAAATGTTGAATATAGTTTTGCTCCAACAACATCACTGATAGTGAGACTTAATACTAGAGCAGTGCAATATTCACATTCAGTATCTTTTTTCATGAAAACTATGTGATTTTTTTTGTTTTTTGTTTTTTTTTTTGCGCTCTTTTGGAGAAAACTATCAATAGATGGTGAAGGTGTGGCAGGTTATTGATACAGTTTGGAATATAGCATGTAATAGACAGATTCAGATTGGTAGCTACACTTGATTAGGGTTCACTTAGCTGAGTAGTCTTGTTTATGAGGATTATGATGCAATTGTTATTCCATGCCTATGTAGACCACTATAATTGGACCGTCATCAGGATTGCAGGGTCAGAGTCCACTAGGCCCAAGCCCATTGATTCCCAACAGTTTCCTTGCAAAAATGAGTTTACTTCTCACAGAGGTTAGGTGAGCTACAGTTTGTGAATACTTGTTTTTGTGCTTCTACTTTGAAATATTCTCTTTGTTTAAAATAACTTGCAAGCAATGACATTTTCAGGATAGATATTCTAATTTGGTACAATTTTTTGTAATTTGATTTTTTTGCAGCCACTCTTCTAGGGTACTGGATTGAACTTGCATCAAGGAGTTTTGGGGCTGGGTTTAAAGTCTCACTTATTGGGTTGAAGGCTTATTTTTTTGCAGACAATCACATCTAATTTTTTCTGGTTACTAGTTCGTATGATTTGTCTTTTAATTTTAATGTATGGTTTTCACAAGATAATTTACCGTGATGATGCCCAAACAAGTGTTGGTTAGCAGCTTTATAAATTTGGTAAACTGCACACAAGTTGTTGAGAAGCAGATTTGTCGACTTGATACATTCCAGTACATTTTATTTGGTGGGTTTAAGAAAATGGTCTTTTCTTGGATAGATATATGTCCATCGACAGTACAAATGTTTTTGGTGGTCTTCTATATGTGGTTCCATGTTAGTTACCAGTGAAATCAGCCAGAGTAGGTAGGATACAAACTAAATGTTACTATTCAAGGATTAATTAATTAGGTTCCTATGCTTAGTATTTTGCATTAAAAGTTACTAATTTTACTGTGTTTTGTTATGACTAGTATATATTTTAGATAGTGTACGAACTAAAGGTTACTATTCAAGGATTAATTAATTAGGTTTCTATGCGAGTATTTTGCATTAACAGTTACTAATTTTTACTGTGTTTTGTTCTGACTGGTATATTTTAGAATAAGTTTAGACACTTGGCCGGTAGACTAGAAACAAAGAGATTTTGTTTCAGGAGTTTGTCATTTCTAGAGTCTTGAAAATACACCACAGAATGTTACAATACTGGGTAGTAATTTACTGTATCGACTGCATGAGCCAATGTCCCTTGGTATGCTTGTTGCTTGAGTGAAAGTTATGTCACTGTTTCCACTGGGGAATGGAAAGAGAAAATACAACAATATGTTTGTGAAGTATTTGATAAAAAACCATGACCCAATCATAGTAAGGTCGTGTTAAAACCTTAATTCGAATTAGGAACACACACTATAGAATTATGATAGTCATTGCCAGAATAGGTGAACAAGTTTTAACTATGAATACAATTTTTTTTATTAATATACAGTATCACATCGTTTATCCGACGTTCAATGCCTATCATCTATTGTCGGATTTCATGTCAATCCGACAAATTTGCTGTGGCTCCAATGGTAGATTGTCGTCGCATTTTCGAAATCCTGGGGCCCTCGTCTGACAACATTGTTGTAGGAAATCCGAGGAAATCCGACAACCTTGCCATAGGAAATCCGATGGCCTTTCTGTAGGAAATTCGATGGCATTGCCTTAGGAAATCCGATGGCCTTTCCGTAGGAAATTCGATGGAATTGCCGTAGGAAATTTGATGGGCTTGCCGTAGGAAATCCGACGGCATTGCCGTAGGAAATCCGATAACCTTGCCGTAGGAAATCTGAATGCCTTGCCATAGGAAATCCAACAGTCATGCCATAGGAAATCCAACGGCCTTGGATTGGCGTCGAATATTCGATGTTACGCCACCGACGACAAAAAAAATTGAGGTTGTTGAATACCTGACAGGTTATTGTCGAATTTCAGACATGGCAGCCATTAGATTTTGTGCTCAAATTCCATTGTGTTAACATGGAAAACTGATACACAACCCCATCTGCATGGTTTCATGTGGAACAATTCTCGATTTTTATTTTGCAATTTATGGAGGGAAGATAAGTGGAAGGTAATAAAAAATATCATACATGCAAAGAATTATAACTTATGCATGGATTACCTGAAAGATATTGGCAGTTTATTGGACACTAATAACAGACCCTGGCTAACCCACACCAAGAAGAAATAAGAATTTAAGGACAACTTAAATGCTATATAAATGAAATTGAAAAGCATTGAAGGTGGGTATTGATTGAATGCATCTATGAAGGTGTGTAAATGTAGGCTCCTAGTGTTGGGATGGTTTCCACTTCTACATGGACAATGCAACCAAGAGATAGCCAATTACGATAGGTAATTTTCTAACTTTGAAATATTACACTGTAGAGAATAGTCTACCCTATTCATTAGAATGATAATGAATTGATTCCAATGTTCAAAGCTTGGAATATATTTATACCTCTTTTTCAATAATTGCAACTGTAGCATAACTATCTTTGATAATCATGGTCAATTGGATTCCTAATTTCTAATAAAAGGTCTTCGTTAAAATGGATGTAACAAACTAAATTTTCATTTGGTAATACAGAGAACAAGCTACATATAGAAAATAAGCATAACCAATATAGAAAATGAGCCTAATCAAAACAAATGGATCCTTCATTTTGTAAAACTTACTACATTATTATATGGAAAATAAGCATAACCGAAACAAGTGGATCGTTCATACATAGAGTTGTAAATTCAGTTGTTGAATTCAATTGTGGATTGGAAAATGAGGAAATTATTCTTCATAATATTGTGACAAATAATATCTTTATATGGTTATTCAATTTAGAATAGGACATTTTCCAGGGAGAATTTAGAGAATTTAGAAACAGGTTTTACATGGAGTTAGGAGTTAACTATGCAAAGGAATTACTCTATAAATATAAATTTGTCATATTCTTGATGAACCAGGATATCATACATGAACCCAAATTTAACAAGAGCCCTACGACACTCTTCCTCCCATTGCATCTCCCACCCAGTCAGAATCAACAAAAGCATACAACATCAACTCATCACCTACTACATACCTAAAACCATAATGCACTTTGCACTTCAAGTAACAGAGCACATGCTTTACAAGAACCCAATAAATTTGCCTCAACTCAAACATAGATTGGCTCATGCGTTCAATGCAAAACAAATACCATCTCTGGTATTTATCGAATACTTGAGGTAACCTAACAACTATCTGTCCACTGAGGGATAACCCAAATTGGAATTCAAGTATGGTGATGACTTTAGATCATGAATTATAGTCCATCATCTAAAATATCTTCATAATCTCAGGTTCTCAACTGAATAATTGGATTCTGTCGAACATCCATACCCAAGAAATTGTGCATAAATCCACTATCCTTCATTTCAAATTCACTTGTTGGTTTCATCTTGCACCATGCTGAGCTTTTCTAACTACCTATCACGATCGTGTCATCTACATAGTGTCTACATACAACACTACAATCAACAGATTTGATTTATCAAACATATAATACAAGATAGATGACTGGTGGTTATTGGGCACTCTGCTAAGTAGTCCAATCATTATTTTTCATGCTACTGGAGGTTATTTTACCCTAGAATTTGAAAGGTTAGGGATCCATATAGACACCCAGGTCTATGCTGGTAGCATTATGGAGAATGAGTAAGAGAATAATTAATGCTAGTATATTGAAAATATTGGCAAAGGGTATGGAACATACCGTGTTTCCAACATATTTTTCTCCAATAACTAAAACTGGGACAACTCATTAACATGGCAAACTGATACATGCCCCCATTTGCATGGTTTCATGTGGAACCGATTCTTGATTTTTATTTTGCAATTTATGGAGGGAAAATAAGTGGAAGATAAGAGAAACTCCCATACACACAAAGAATTATAACTTACACATGGATTAGCTGAAAGATGTTGGAAGTTTATTGGGTAGTGATAACAGACCTTGGCTATTCCACGCCAAGACGAAATAAGCATTGAAGGGCAGCTTAAATGTTGTATAAATGAAATTGAAAATCGTTGAAGGTGGGTATTGATTGAATATATCTATGAACGTGTGTAAATGTAATACTCCAAAATTTCATAAAAATTTAAAATTTTTCTTATGACAATAAATGTATACAATTGTCACTTAAGAGGGACATTTAACTGTTAACAGTTAACGTATTAAGGTCTAAACTAGAACTAAAAACTGATTCCTTTATTAAATTATGTTTCTGCATACTTAATTATTTGCTTCATAATTCAGAATTAAAGATTGATTTAGCATGTGATGATCTGAAGTAACACGAGCCGAAACATCTATTTGTTTACTATGTGCTAAAGTTGTTTCACTGTTTGTAAACATGAAGGAACTTCAATTCATATCCAAGGATTACTTAGCTTTTTAGCTAATGCAGTGAAGTGATGCTTCTTGTACAGGTTCTTTTTATAGGTAAGACCTTTTGAAATCCAATTTCAAGATCGAGATTAATTATCTCAACTAGCATAAATAAACTACTAGTTTATTTGTTTAGTTTACAGCTTGAGAAAAAGAAGGTATTGTCAATTTTGTGTATTTACTTTTTGTTTATTTGTTCATAAGCGTAAATACTTGGAAATTAAATCACAAAGTAGGAATTAGATGTTTTCTATTTAGTTTTAACTATAACTTGTACATCATATATATTTTTCTTTTTATTTCTTTCTAAAGTTGGGTTGAAACTAACCCTACATGCATTTTGGGAAAATGATAAGTTCTCACAGCTAGATCTTACCTTACAATGTCACTTGTCATCAAGACAATTTATATATACTTGTACAAATTCTAAGCAATTGTTTCATAAACTTGGGTATAAAAGAAATGTCTATTATATATGACTCTACCGGCTACGTGCATAGAAGGTTCTATTAAAACCTTGGTAATTACCAAATGTAGGTGCAAACGACTCCAAGATAATATTAAAGTGAAGTAATACTGTTTTATTTCAAGGGTGGAAAGATATTACCTAGAGAATGATTCTAAAACCAAACCTTTTCCCATACTACTACCAATTACATGGTCCTCATTACATAGTTGTAATTCCTAATTAAGCAAAGATTATAATCATGTGATCTTTTCAATTTATACTTCTACATATTATGTTAAAAATTAATTTATCGATTTTCAAAAGAGCTTATAACGAAGGTTATGTTAAACCTTTTGTTTGCAGGATACACCAGAGGGCTCTTTGAAACTATAGTGTAAAAACCCAAAGTATTAAATTTGAGGTGGAGTCCACGTGGTCGTTGGTGAATGGATAGGGTTTTGACTTGGGTAAATTACATGATAAAGCTCTCCAAAACCATAAAATATTGCATTCACCCTATATTTTTGCTGTGGAGAGCTGTCGCCAGGCTCCTGGCCTTATGGCCATTCATGCCATTGCTTCATCTTCATGAGTGATGGCCTTTGAATTCAAAGGTTTGCTCTGTGAAAATATTCCTCTGTGTGTTTCCTAACTGAAAAACTATATCTTGATAATAGTGAGGTCTCGATATTAGTTCACAGCTTTCCTGGTGGAATTCTGTTGACTGTGGAGAGTTTAGGTTCTATCGTGGCCTTGGCTATTGGCTTAAACAATCTTGTCGAGGTACTAACTTAGGTTTTTGTCCTGCCCAAACTGCTGGAGTAAAAGGTTTTATTGGGCTTGATTCATTGTGTAACCATACTTATTGTGCGACCAAGGGTAAAAACTCTCTAGGTAAGCTTATTTTCTCTGCCTGCAACATCTTTATCATTTCTTTACTGTCACTAGGTTTTTCTTATGAATAAGAATATAATGTTATTTTGTTTTAATGTGTAGGTTATTTGATAGGTACTACTGGAAACTGGGTGGCATAAATTGTTTCATGAGGGAGTTCTCCACTCTACTCAACCCAACCGGTAAGCCTCGTATCTTGCCTGAGTTTGCCTCTGCGATGGGTGTGGGGTTAAGGGTGATACTGTTCCACCGAGATGCGACTTCTTGTTGTGGCTATAATGTACTCTGTTTGTTTGGAAAGGCCGTGTGGCCGTGATTTGAATGTTTCGATGAAATTCTTGTGAAGCCTTTTTGGTCGTAAGTTGATTTATAGTAACTACTATTGGGACATGCCATTAGGTTGTGACTTCGTTGGAAACTGCTATGGTTTTATTTTAAAAAAAAATAGGGTTTTAATTTGCAGACTTGTTACGAAAAATGATAGTCGTAAGGCTCGACCATTGGGTTGTTATGAATGTTAATGGATAGAGACAGTTTGGTTTTGAATAGAACTGAGTTGTTTTAATACATTTTGTAGTCGTTCAGAATTTCTGTCTTCGATTTTTAAGTGTTTACTTTGATAAAAAAAAATGTATTTTATTTAATGTTAACTTAGGGTTTTCTTATTATGATATGAAAGTATAAGAAATGAAATTCTTATTGATTGTAGGGTTTGACCGTGTGACCTGGTCTAGATTTATTATCATAATCTAAGTTTTTAATTTAATTTTTAAGTTAATATTATAACTCTGATTATTTTTAATAGAATTCTACTCTACTCTGTAATTGGATTAGGATTATTAAATTGTCTTTTCGTACTTTATTTTACCTTATTCTTGAATAACAGTTTTAATACTGTTCTGTGTAATTTATATTTAATACTGGGAATTTATAATATGGATTTTGTAGTTGTAAAAATGAAGAATTTGATTTAAGAGAAAGAGGGTAAAACTATAAAAGCCCTTTTCTGGAATGAGGAAAAAAAAGTAAGTTAGTTGACAGTTTCCCTAATTTAGGGTTTGTATTTTTATTTTAAATTTAAAAACCTTGCATTATTATTGTTAAACTATAATGTGTTTATTAACTGATGTTTACTTACAATATTAATGAAAATTGCTTAGATGTTTATGCCAAACCTAAATGATTACTATACTTCATTTTTACTGTTTAATGCCTATTCCTTCTTATATTATTTTTCTGTTCTTATAATATTTAATAACTATGCATACTTATAATAACTAAGCTTATAGCTAGTAATTAATTACTGTGTTGAAGAGAACATAGTTACACAAACTGTGTACTGTTTTTAAAAGAACTTCCTTTATGATAGTTCATGTTTAACTTTTTTAATGGGGGTGAAAACGTGAAGTTGGTTAACACTTCCGTGAGAATCAAGTGCTCGAGCAACATAGCAGACATTATTCGATTGAATAACGGATCCTTTATTCGACCGAATAAGTTTTAACGGTGAATCGTTTAATTTGACAGAACGCATAGCCGGCCGGTAATTTTTACCGGCGTGTCAATGTTTATTTGGCTAAAAAATTGTTTGGCCGAATAATTGTTCGGCATAAAAGGTGACTGCGGCCTCATTTTTACTGTTTCCACCTGCAATCGATGGTTTCTTCCCACATGTCGCGCCACCCCGTCGTGCCTATTCCACCACCCTGTCGTGCTTGTTCAGCCACCTGTCCTGCCACTTGATTTGTCTCCCATCGTCCCCGCCTCCGCCTGTAGTCCCACCTTTTTTACGTTGGCATGAACGTCTGCCACCCTGCCACCTATTTGACACTCTCTCAGCGTGGATGTCTATTCGTGGAGTTTTGTTCGGCGTGGATGTCTATTCGTGGAGGTTTGTTTGACGCGGAGGTCTTTTCGTGGAGGTTTGTTCGACGTGGAGGTGTGTTCATGTTCTGTTCGTGGCCTGTTCATGTTCTGCTCTCTTTTTTCAGGTACTTTTTTTTGCAATTTTTTTTATAATTTGAACATTGAACAAGTGATTCATGGCTTGTTGTAGCTAATGGTTTAAATTTTTTTTTCATCGTAGTTTTTTTTTATTGTATAGTTTTTTTTTTTTTATCTTAAAGTTTGCATATGTTAATTAGTAGTGTATGTTAATTAGTAGTGTAGAGTTCTTTTAATTTTAATTCTAGTTCATAGGTATTATGAGTTGATCAACTTTGTCCATTTGTACATAGTTGAAATGGACAGAGTTGATGAACTATGTCCAAATGGACAGAGTTGATCAACTATGTACAAAAAATAGACATGGACAGAGTTGATCAACTCTGTCCATTTGAACATAGTTGAAATGGATAGAGTTGATGAACTCTGTCCAAATGGACAGATTTGATCAACTCTGTCCAAATGAACAGAGTTGATCAACTCTGTTCACATGGACCGAGTTGAAAAAAATATTATTACACAAAATTCCAAATATTATTGCAATTATTACCAAAATTGAGGTTAAGATCATTCCCATTAATTTTTGTCATAAAAGAATCAGAAATAACCTATACAATGCTTATTGGTTACAGTTTATACTTACCATTATATTAAGATATTGTAGTTTTTTTTTTAAATTTTAATTTTATTTCATATGTATTATGAGGAAGATGTTCATTCATGAACTCTGTCCATGCAGAGTTCATCAACTCTATCCCTAATCACTTTACTTAGCATAAGGGATTTTAGTTGTTTTTATATAAATCATAAACAAAAAAAATATTATTTATATAAAATACAAAATATTACCGATTACTGATTGTTTGAACTATGTATTTCTAAAATAAAATACCAAATATTACAAATATCAATTATTATTACACTGAGGTTAGTATCATTCTCATTAATATATGTCATAAAAGAATCCCAAATAACATGTATAATGATTATTAGTTACAGTTTATACTTACCATGTTATATTAGGATATTGTACTGATTGATATGATTATTAAGCCTATAAATAGCCAAATATCAACTCTGCAATCATAAAAGTAAGATCTGTTTGTGGTTAAGCTTTAACATATACAAAGGGTTATAGAAATGATATATATAAAGTAAACTACTTATACCTAAGCCCTAAGCTGAACTAATTACAACCTGTATTAATATGAAGTAATATGCAAACACTGATGATTACACTTTTCATACTATAACTTTCTGTACATTGTTGGCAGGTATTGTTCATCTTTTCGGTGGTTGGTTTGTTTTTATTCCTTCGTTGTTCGAGTTTATTTGTAGATATCGGTTGCAGTGTCATTTATATAAAGAAGGGCCATTTATCTTTATTTGTAGATATGGGTCATAGAGTATTTGGAGTTATAGATATGATTGATCAAATCTATAACTCCAATTACTCCACGATTGATATCTACACATCTACACATAAAATTTAGAGGAAGCGGAAGTAGTAATGTTTTTACTTGTTTCTTCTTCAAGGTATGTACTATTACCCAAATTTATCATTCGATAGTTAATGTTTGGAATGTTAAGAATCAATCTAGGGAATGTTTTTTATAATTTTATGAAATAATGATAATATTTGTAGATATAATTTATGTATTAGTTTAGGATTTAAATTAAGATTTATGTTTATGAATTGATTCTTTGACATAAAGAAATGTAACTTATACTTAATATTTGACAAAATTGGTTTCATTGATTTAAAAAATCAAAAACATATAAAAAACACAAAGATTGGCACATTAATTTCTCATACACCCAACAATAAATTAGCTATATTCATTTTATGAACTATTAGATAATATTAGGGACATCTAGGTCCTTATTAAAAACTTATCTTTTTTAGTAGCTAGGTCTTTGAGGCATTAACATGTAGAATTTGAATATGTCATGAGCTGATATATTAGATAATATTAGGGACTTCTAGGTCCTTATTAAAAACTTAGTTTTTTTAGTAGCTAGGTCTTTGAAGTTGAAGAATTAACATGTAGAATTTAAATATGTTATAGGTTGATATTTGTGTAAATTTGTAGATATCATATCAAATGGAAATAGATAATAAATTAGCTATATTTATTTTAAGAACTACTAGATATAGTTAATAAATTAGCTATATTCATTTTAAGAACTATTAGATAATATTAGGGACATCTAGTTTCTTATTAAAATTGTAGTTTTTTTAGTAGCTAGGTCTTTGAAGTTGATAAATTGACATGTAGAATTTGAATATGTGATGAGTTGATATTTGTGTAAACTTGTAGATATCATATCAAATGGAAAGAGAGAAGTCTTTGAGACAGAAGCATAGGAGGTCATCACATTCTTCGGGAGTTGGTGTCCCAAATGAAAATCGAAGATTGTCGACTTCACATAGGGATTCAAGCTTATTGTATAGTTCACATTCATCTGATCATCGACATGGCGATAGTGATAGAGACGATTCTCCTTTATCTTCTATGGGTGAATGTGGATCTCGACCTTCTGTACAGGGGACAAGCGTGGATGCAGAGCAAGGTTCGCAAGAGGCTCGTCGTCCTACACAGGGTGGTGAAGGTCAAGCTAGGACACAATATGTTCAACTAGCTGAGGGTTGTACACCCATTTCGACCTATCCATTAGATCTACCGAAGGAGCTTCCATGGGAAATCGGTCTTCAACAAATGACCCTTGAAATTTGTAGGGCTCACTATGACAAGCTGCAAAACGATATTTCTAGTTTGGATCTCGCTCCAGAGAACAAACAAAGTATAGAGATGGCTTTGCAATCATTGAAATTTTTTATTAAGGTATATGAAGATCTTGGACCAGCAACAGACGATTTTGTTTCCCTGATGCAGAGAAGAAAGGATTAGGTGATGGGTCCAGACAAGTGGGCTGTTGTGAAGAAGAGAGTGACTAAAGAACAAGCCAACTCAATGTTTAACTTCAAAGAGGGCCTAAAATGCAAATAATTGAAAGTGCAGTATTTTAAGCACCCTGAACTTGCACATTTTTTATATTATTGGTTCCTTGCAGCCTATGGTCGGTTGCCATGGAACGATGAGGTTCCTAATTATTTTGCTAGGTTTTTTTATGCCGAATGTTTTTTAGGAATGAAGCCAGACTATACTGATATTCATTCCGAGTTTTATGGAGTTGGAAAGGGGAGGATATACATTAAAAAATGTGCTCTTAGAGATCCTTGGTACTTTTCGACCTCCACCTCAGATATCTCATCCACCTAGGCTTGTGACTTACAAATCGGAGATGGAGCCCACATCACAAGTTGGGACAACTACAAGGCATAATGTTGCCGAAGGTTTGACTTCGGCATTTGTAGGAGTTGATGTTGGATTGAGTCGAGAGAGGGCTCGAGCCACTATTTGACAAGATTTTGTTTACAAAACAAATGATGAGTTAGATTGTATGGGCATTGAAGATCTAAAGGCCTATGCCAAGGTTTGTCGTGATATAGCTTCGAATAGAATATCCAATGACACATCAAGTATAGGAGAGATTTGTGTACTTTCAATCTATTAACTTCTTTTATTTTTTTGAATTGAACTTTTTCTTACATTATATCGATGTATGATAAATTATTTTTTGATGTATAATAATAAATACGTTATGTAAATATTTATTGGTTTCGGTTTTCTCGACTGTTAAATGAACATAATTTTAGAGTCTCCACTAGTCAAAATGCTGAAAATGTAGAAGGGCATTTTGGAGAGGTATATTTAATAATTACATATTTATAGTAATGTTTAAAAGATATTTTATTTTTTGTTTTAAAATTTCACTATGTATCTTATTGTTAATTTTACTTATCCATGCAGGTTTCATTAGATTCGAACTTTTTAGATGATTTTCCATCTATTGTGAGCTGATGATTTTTTTTGTTTTTGTTTTGGTTTTAAGTTAATTGCTAAAGTTTTTTTTTCTTTTACTATGATTTATTTATTAACAAAATTTAAATTTTACGGAAAGAGAACATATTGAAATTGGCGGTGAAGATATAGGTTCTCTGATGGATGTGGATATTGGCATTGAGGTAATTTTGTTCATAATTGAATTGTTCTTGAATTGTTCTCTGATATATAAGTTTAAATAGTTTAAATAATTTTTGACATTTGTAAATTGCTTTTATATATGTTGAAGCTTGGGTCTCTTCAATCTTTTCGAGGCAAAGGGAAGACTCCATTGGAGGATAGTGGTGGAATTGTAAGTTTAATATTTTATGTTTTTGAATTTAGTTTAAAATAGTTTAAATAGTTTGTAAGATTTATAAACTGTTTTTATACATGTTGCAACTTCAGTATCCTCCACCTTTTATAGGCAAAGGGAAGACTCCATTGGATGATAGAGAATTTGAGGTAGTTTTGTTAATAATTGTATTGTTCTTCTATATATTAGTTTAATATTTTAATATTTTAATTTTAGTTTAAAATTGTTTAAACAATTTATGATATTCATAATCTGTTTTTATACATGTTGCAGATTGTTATGAGTCCAAGGGAAGACCCTAGTGGAGGATAGTGGTGGACTTCTATTTAGAGAATTATTTATATTGTTATTTTTTTGTTATATATATATTGTAGTTAATTCGGACATCGAGGAGCTTAATTTTGAGATTATACACATGTTCATGATTGTTTTTTGGATTATATACATACATACATTGATCTTAGATATTGTTTTTTGGATTATATACATGTATATGTAAATGTTAGAAATGTTAGGAAGTTTTGATAGGCGCAATCCAATTTGTTAAGAATGAATATATGAGGAATGTTAATGTTAAGAATGAATATGGGGAATGTTAACGTTAAGAATGAACATGGGGAATGTTATGAGTGAATGTGGGAATGGGGAATGTTAATGTTAGGAAAGGTTAGGAAGTTTTGATAGGTGCAAATATATGAATGTATGTATTAGTAAATTTATGTATGTTTGTAGATGTAACATATTTTTAGTGTTGAGAAGTTGCGAATGTTAGGAATGTTATGAAGTTTTGATAGGTACAATCTAATGTTAAGAATTAGTGTGGAGAATGTTAGGAATCAATGTCCAGAGAATGTTAGAAATAAATGTTAGGAAAATGTTTGGAATATTAGGAAGTTTTTATGGGTGCAAATATACATGAATGTTAAGAATGAATGTTAGGAAATGAACTAGGAAGTTTTGATAGGTGCAAAATACGAATGTTAGGAATGGATGTTAAGAATGAATGTTAGGAAATGTTAGGAAGTTTAGATAGGAGCAAATATATGAATGTATGTATTAGTAAATTTATGTATGTTTGTAGATATAACATATTTTTAATGTTGAGAAGTTGAGAATTTTAGGAATGTTAGGAATGTTAGGAAGTTTTGATAGGTGCAATCTAATGTTAAGAATCAATGTAGGGAATGTTAGAAATCAATGTCCAGGGAATGTTAGAAATGAATGTTAGGAAAATGTTTGGAATGTTAGGAAGTTTTGATGGGTACAAATATACATGAATGTTAGGAAAGGAACTAGGAAGTTTTGGTAGGTGCAAATATACATGAATGTCAGGAAAGGAACTACGAAGTTTTGATAGGTGCAAATATACATGAATGTCAGGAAAGGAACTAGAAAGTTTTGATAGGTGCAAATATATGAATGTTAGGAATGAATGTTAAGAATGAATGTTAGGAAATGTTAGGAAGTTTAGATAGGTGCAAATATATGAATGTATGTATTAGTAAATTTATGTATGTTTGTAGATGTAACATATTTTTAGTGTTGAAAAGTTGAGAATTTTAGGAATGTTAAGAATGTTATGAAGTTTTGATAGATGCAATCTAATGTTAAGAATCAACGTGGAGAATGTTAGGAATCAATGTGGGAAATGCCAGAAATGAATGTTAGGATGTTTTGATAGGCGTAAATATATGAATGTATGAGTGAATGTTAGAAAAGGTTAGGAAGTTTTGATAGGAATATTTTTCATTACTAAAGTAAAATTAACAACTTGATTCTGAATTCTAATAAATTATAGCTCAATCCATAAATTTTCTAAGGTAACATTAGCAACTTGATTTTGAATTCTAATATTTTTTTTATTACTAAGGTAATATGAGCAACTTGATTCTGGATTTTAATAAATTAAAGTTCAATGACTTCTAAGGTAACATTAAAATGACTTCTAATAAGGTAACATACTAAATGACTAAGTACACAATTATTCTGAATTGTAAAACATCAATCCATGTTTGAGAATGGTAGCCATTCTTAACATAAAACAATAAATTATATAGTTAAAAACATCGCAATGGAATGCCTTCCTCAATTATCTGTTCATGGTCATATTTGGACAGTTTCCATTTTTTATTTTTTAAGTTTTTTTCGATGGAACTTGTACCAATTTTATTCGAGATGCAGATAGTAAATGACTATACTGACAACATATAACATCAGGTTAATAATCTTGAAAGTAGACATAACTTTCAGTCATATGGGTCTGCTGCAAAAAATAGCCTTTTAAAATGATTGGTCCTCTCTCCTATGTAAATCCGTTGTCATTGTAGTCCTCCAATAACTTCATTTTTCCTTCAGTGCAGCACATCAAATAATATTTTACATTTTTTGTTGTTGTCTAAAGGTGCAATCATAGCGAAAACATCTCTTGTGCAAATTCCAATTGGCGTTGGAGTTCTTAAGTGAATTAATTTGACTATATAAACATAAGGTGATGGACAACATTAAACAATCAACAACATCATTACCTTCTCTAACAAGATCTGAAATTCTATCGCCATCAGATGATATTTTTATTTCTTCTTCTTATAATTCTTCTATGCTTGCTAGTGGCATTTTCCCTTTTGGATTAATCTCTGTGTGTTTCCAACGTTTTACGTAGTTGTTCGTTATGTTTTCACAAACTTCTGTAGATTCAAGATTTTCAGTGCAAATATGACAAAAACATGATTGCTTTCTACTGTCAAATGCAAACACGTTTTGGAAGGATTTTGTTTGAATAGAGTGAAGTTCTCTAGTCCCATGTATGGTGCTAGCCTCATATGGTATTGATCTATCTATATCTTGGACCCCAACAAGCCAAAAAAACCTACACAATAAATGATAAATCACAAATGACAACTTTTAATGTTAGTGTACAAATACTTCAATGTTAGTACATACATTTTTTAAAATTGACAATTAATATAAATTAAAAATATAATGTACATACCTATGCACATCTTTTGATTGTTGACTACAATCATGGCTTATATTTGATTTACACCATTGGACAACCTTTGCAGTTGAATGGAATCGTCTATAAGAATGGTACATTTTCCATCTTTGAAGTGCTCTTTTTACACATGCTCCTGCACCATCATGTTCACCTTTTCCATGTCCAGTTTCAAAGAAATTTCAGTGATGTTTAATGTTCATTTCTTTATGAATTTGACATAACCAAAAAAACGATCATGAAGATTTAAATTGTCCCGCACATCCATCCGACCATATCCAATGTTCATTGAATTTAACTTTACGACTTTTTAGTGAATCATAGAATTTTTTTTCAATACAATGTTGAACAAAATGTGTATCATGTGTACGATCATCGCTGATATAAAAGTGATATTCTTTAATCACATCTTGATTGTCACACGTGCTTTCAATGCCATCAACATCTTGTTGAGAATGTCTATATAGAACATGGACACATATCGAAACTTGGTCAGAATGATAGTATTCACTTTGAATATCTTTTTGTGCAGCAAATGTGTAGTTTTCTACAAAATCAACCACAGACAAAATTGTTCTAGCTGGAAAAATTTCACGGGAATGTTTGAATTGAAGGTCTTGCCATCGTGCTCTATGTGAATGCTTGGTGTATTTATAAATTTCACTTTCAAATTTCTTGAGAAAATCTATCACACGTATTTTATCTTCTCGCAATTCTATTATTTTGGAATGTGCATCACTAGAAGTTGTAGAATAATTGTTGTATTCATATCTTCTCCAATCAATGGTTACATTTGAAAGCGACTGATCATTATCGATAGGGTATTTATTGTGGAATAAAACAATATTTCCACAACCATGACAATGTTTTCCATTGACACATTTCTTATTATAAAATAATTCATCGCGATTTCTCTCACATAGAGTTTGAGATATGAATTCACGTATTGTGGGCGAAGGTGGTGAATTTTTCAAAAACATTTTACCAAATTCAAGAAACGTGTCATAATATAATTGAAATTGCACATGATAATGACAAAAACATGTGTTACGTATAGTAATAGGTCTAACATACCATGGTTTTTGTTGCACAAATGTAGTGATCGACATATTAATTCCATGATGATCCTCCTTGAATTTATTGAACAATTGTACTTGTGTCATTTCCATTATATGTTTTGGACGGATTTCATATACATTTCGTGATACTCCTTGTCGTATCACATCCCTTGAATTTGGTGAAACTCGAGTATGTTCCAACCAATATTTTTGTACAATATCTTTAACACCTTCTCCCATTCTATCTTTGTAAGGTTGTCTACAAATAATTACCCAGCAAGCAAGTTCATGATTTTCATCTATTTGCATTCTGAATTTGCTATGTTTGTATAATGTCTTTCTTGAGGTTCCAATTGCTTGTGCTAGTTGTGTTGTCAAATGTTTTTGTCCATTACTCACTGAAACAATTGCTGTCTGAATTTCTCTACGTGCAGCACTGGTATCTTTCTTTATGGATTTTTCAAATTTTTTTTATTGCATCACCAATATTTTCTATCACATTATGTTTCAGTTTTGACTCTTTTGTTGCCTTGTAAATACCCAATAATGACGTAGCACCTTCTAAATTCTTGGACACCAATAAACATCTCAAAATTTGTGCTTGTCCTGCTATTGAACAATCCTTGAGAATATCATCATAAATTTTTGTAGCACGATATCGTACAACATGTATGGGTAATTTTTCTCCATATTTGTCGCAATCAATGTCTTCTAACATTTCATCATCAATGGTGAAAGTACCTATACATCAAGTTAAATTTAATTTAACATATGTCCAAAAATACAATTCATTATAAAAAATGAATTTCAAAAATACGTGATATATACATACCAGGTCCAATTTCTGGATCTTGGTTTTGATCTTCAATATTGACTTCATCAACATTAACATGTAAATCACTATCTACATCTTCAACAATGGTCTCTTCAACTTCCATTTGTTCTTCTTGTACCCTATTTTCAATTTCCATTTTATCAATAGTGTCATGTAAATCTATTCTTATATCTTCAATTTGCTCTTCCGTTTCTACAACCCTTGCTCTTTTGGCTCTATTTCTGAGTTTTGTTTTTCCCTATCAGCATCATCATCACGTTTATGATCACATTTTTTTTATGGTTTCTTTTATTGCCCTTGATTGTTTAATCTCCTTTTGAAAAATCATTTGAAAAAAATAAGAACACCTTGTAAAGAAATCTTCTTTGTAAAACAATTGGAAAAAAAAAACTCCTTGAAAAAAAATCTTCTTTGAAAAAAAAACTTATATAAATATTTTGGAAAAAAAACTCCTTTGCAAAAATACTTTGAAAAAAACTCTTTGGAAAAACCCATTGAAAAGAACCTACTTTGAAAAAATACCTTGGAATTTGTTTTTTGAAAAAATTCCTTGCAAAGAAATAACTCCTTTGCAAAATTACCTTGAAAAAAAAAACTCTTTGGAAAAAAACCCAATTGCAAAGAAATAACCTACTTTGCAAAAATATCTTGGAAAAAAAATCTATGAAAAAAATTCTTGCAAAGAAATAACTTCTTTGCAAAAATATTTTAGAACACAAAATCTTTAGCAAAAGTGCCTTGAGAAAAAACTCTTTGAATGTACCCCTTGGAAATAAATAAGAAGAAAAATACCTTGTAAAAAAATCCTTTGGCAAAAGAAATCTCCTCTGAAAACCCCTTCAAAAATATTTTTACTTATACGAAATGAAGAGGTGCGAAAATAATGAGGCTCTTTCGTTTTACTTATATGATATGAAGAGGTGCGAAAATAATGAGGCTCTTCTGTTTTACTTATATGATTTTTTTCTCGACCGACGAATTTTTTTTTGCGCTTAGTTTTTCGTCCGAACAACCTTTCTTGTAACGTCTCCGTAACGGAAAAACATTATTCAACCGAATAACCTCTAAGACCTGAAACCTGCACAATTTTCAGGTTTCTCCATTTTCGGAAGGTAAAATGGATGCCTTACACTACAAATCGACTGTCGGACTTGATACCTTTAGTTTCGTCATTAAATCTACTTTTCGTAGGTATAGATTTTGTTGTGTATAGGTGAGATATGATATTTTTTTTTTGTTTCTTAACATGTGTCGAGTTTAATTTCATCTATTTCTAAATGCTGTGAAATGAAAAATATATAATTTTAAAAATACACCACCAAAAAAATTGAAACAAATATAGTGTGGTTAATTGGAGTGTCTACTTCGAAAGGGTATTCATAAATTTTTAATTTTTATAGTCAATTGAGAGAAAAGTGGCGCAACCAAAAACATGTTTAAAATCGACAAGGTTTTCCCATTGATTGAATTCAAAAAAATATTATAATTAATATATAGATCCATTGGTTAAAAAATTATAGTCATCGCAATAGTATTTGTGTGTAGATTGTTGTAGAATATTTGTTTTTTGAAAAACACAAGTTTAACAATGATTTTACGGGCACAACCAAACATGACTATTTTTTAGTCCTTTCATTTCATAAGGAAACACTGTCAAACATTTTCCAAAATGACATATCAAATCTCAATAAAAAAAATTGAAAAAATTATGAATAGAAAGCTAACATAATTCTCTAAAAGTTTTGTTTTTACTTAAAAGTGAAATTCTAAACAAAAATATCACTTTCATTCGCCCAAAGTTGAAAAACATGAAAAAATCAAATTTAGTTTCTCATAAGACCCCCCAAAATAGACACCCATCTTCATGGATTCACCCACAGGTGCATTCTAACTAAGGAAACTTCTGAACATTCCTATAAATAATATGTAAAAAGTAAATAAACATAATCCTACGTTCTTGATTTGATTTTATCCATCATAATTTAATTGCACCTACTGTACTAGAGTAATACGTTCTTGAAGGTGTGGAAAAATACAGTTAGGTATTTTATCCATCAATAAATTTGAAATAACCTTAATCATTCATTATAATCCAGAATTCATCTATCTTTCAACAATAAAATATTTTCTCTAATTAATTTTAATAACATATGAAGCAGACACATAAACATATTATTTCCTAAATTCATCTTTCTTGTTCTTAAGCTTGCATAGAGAAATTAGAAAGAACATGTAGTGACCTGGCAATGTAGCATAGAAGACAACAACTTAAGGAGTCTGTTCCTCCCAACCAACTCCTGAAGATAGCTGAACTGCAAATCTTAGGACCCCCGAGCCTATCTACTGGTCCATTTGGTTGAAAGCACTGGGTGAGAGAACTAGTTTAGAAACCTCTGCAACTCCACAGAGTAATCAGCAGTAATATTTCTTCTTGTAGCAGTAAGAACTCAGCTCAAATCCGCTACACTAGTTCAGAACTTCAGCACTTTTCACTCAAAAAATTCTATTTATCCCCTCCATTGAATTTCTTGTGCACTAATTTCACTCAGAAATTTCACAAGTAAAGAATGAGCGGCCCAGTTGAATTCAATGTGAATTTTTATCAGCATGCCTATGTCTTTTGGGTCAGTTTTCACTTAATGAGCCACCTGCTCTTGTTCCACTTTCTTGGGGAACATGACCACAAAAATAGGGAAGTTTCCTCCTGCAACAGCTACAAATAGTTTGAGGATGTTGTTAAGTGTCAATCTGCTCTCAACCCGGCCTATTCCACCAAGTGGCCAGTAAAACACTCATTTAACAGCGTCTTTAAGTTGTTATCTCATCTTTTATTTATTTAATAATAAAATATTCAGCAATTATCCTTCACCCCACTTGGTCATTAATTACAAACTTTATAATAAAATTAAAACATAATGTCTCCTAAAACATAAAATGTTTTTGCAATTTGGGGTATGTGACATACACACACCCTTAAATATAACATCATCCTCGATGTTATTTTATTCATCAGCCCTTAGAGTTTTCCTGAAACAGAATAGGATATGCTGCCCGCATATGACTCTCCAATTCCCAAGTGGCTTCTTTTGGACTAAGGTGCTTCCATTGCACCTTCACCTACCTAATGGTGCGATTCCAAAGCAATATCTTCCTCCTTTTGAGGATACAATCCGGTTCCACCAGAAAATCTCCTTCAGGTGCCACCTACACATCATTCCAATTTATAACATGATTAACATCATGTACATATTTTTTTAATACAGAGATATGAAAAATATTATGAACCTTCAAATTTGGTGGTAAATCCAGTTGATATGCCACCTGTACCATTCTGGACAATATCTCAAAAGGCCCACAATATCGGGGTGCCAACTTAGCACAACTTCCTAACTTCAATGAACTCTTTTTAGGCTTTACCTTTATAAAGACATGTTCACCTACCTGGAACTCTTTCTGAGTTCGTTTAAGATCTGCTTGACTTTTCTGTCCGTCTTGCGCAACTTTTAAGTTACCTTACACCTGTTTTATAATTAAATCCATCTCCTTTAGTAGTTCAGGTCCTAGTACTAACCTGTCAACTGGGTTACTCCATGAGATGGGGGTATTGCACTTTCTGCCATACGAAATTTCAAATGGGTTGTATCTTGTTGAAGCTTGGTAGTGATTGTTGTAAGCAAACTCTACCAGGTGTAAGTAATCCTCCCATTTACCTGACTATTCTCTAAATACATTCTGAGCATATATTCTAACACTTGATTTACCCTTTCAGTCTGTCTATCCGTTTGGGGATGAAAATAAGTACTAAAATTTAAAGTAGTATTCAGGCCTTTAAATAATGACTTCCAGAAATTGTCCATAAACTTAGGGTATCTGTCTGAAATTATAACTTTCGGTATCCCATGTAAACGAAATATTTGTTTCATGAATATATCAGCAATATTAGTAGCCTTGTAAGTGGTATTCACATGTATAAAATGAGGATCTTTACTAAGTTTATCAATGACTACCATTATCGAATCATTCAGATTTTGATTTCTAGGTAGACCTGTAATAAAATCAAGACTAATTGTTTCCCATTTCCAACTAGTGATGGGAAACAGCTGTAGTAAACTAGCTGGATGATGGTGTTCAATCTTAACTTGTTGACATTCAAAACACTTGGCAACGTATTCTTCCAGTTCATTCTTCATGTTTGGCCAAAGCTAATCCTTCCATAACATGGTTATAGTCTTTTGATAACCAGGATGTCCTGAGTAAGGAGTATTATGAATTTCATTTAAAATTAGTATCTTAATTTTAGGTACATTAGGTATATACAACCTGTTTTTATATAGTATTAATCCTTTTTCATTTAGACTATACCCTGTACTTAAAATTTCAGTTAAATTTTCTACTACTTTTGCTTGTAATTTTTGATAATTTTCATAAAAATTTACTCGTTCGTCTAGCTGTTCTTCTAAATATGTTTTATAAGTGTTGATTGTTGCTACAAAATTCAGTCTTGCATTTCTACTTAGAGCATCAGCAACCTTATTTTCTTTTACCTTAATATGTTGGATCTTGAAATTGTACTCGCTAAGTAAAGCTAGCCACCTAGCTTGCCTTGCATTTAAGTTAGGTTGATCCAACACATATTTTAATCCTTTATTATCTGTCATTAACATAAATTTTCTTCTGATTAAGCGATGGAGCCACATCTTCAAAGCATGTATGACAGAAGCCAACTCTAAATCATAGGTTGTGTAGTTTTTCTCATGAATTTTAAGCTTCCTAGACTCTTATGCAATTACGTGTCCTTCTTGAGTTAAGACCCCACCTAAACCATCGTTGCATGCGTTAGTGCATACTACAAAGTCCTTATTAGGATCAACAATTATTAATATTGGTGTAGTAGTTAGTAATGTTTTTAACTTTTTAAAACTTTATTCACACTTTTGATTTCACTCAAATTTCTTGCCTTTCTTCTGTAAAGTTATGGGATTTGCGATTCTTGAGAACCCCTCAATGAATCTTCGATAGTAACCTGTAAACCCCATGAATGATCGCACGTCAATGAAATCCTTTGGGACTAGCCATTCTTCAATTGATTTTATCTTTTCTGGATCAATTGAGATCGCTTCTTTAGTTACTACATGGACCAAGTATCATATTTTATCCTTAAATAAATTGCACTTACTAAATTTAGCATAAAGCTAATGTTCTCTCAACTCTTGTAAAACAATTTTTAAGTGCTCCTCATGTTCTCCTTTAGACTTAGAATAAATTAGAATGTCGTCAATGAATACCACTATGAATTTATCGAGATACTTATGAAATCAATTATTCATTAGACACATGAAGATAGTCGGGGCATTAGTACGCTCAAATGGCATAACAACAAACTCATAGTGACCATATCTGGTCCTAAAAGTTGTTTTAAAAATGTCTTCATCTTTAATTCGGACCTGGTGATAACCAGATCGTAAATCAATCTTTGAAAATATAGTTGCTCCACATAGCTGATCAAACATATCATCTATGCGGGGCAATGGGTATCTATTCTTAATGGTCATTTTATTAAGTTGACGGTAGTCAATGCATAAGCGTAGAGTACCGTCATTCTTTTTAACGAAAATAACAGGTGCTCCCCAATGAGACACGTTGGGCCTTATATATATTTTATCAATAAGTTCCTTTAACTGTGATTTTAATTCATTTAGTTCCAATATATTCATATGATAAGGGGCTTTTGAGCTGGGCACTGCACCAGGTACCAACTCAATAGTGAAGTTTAACTCCCTTTTCGGAGGTAGTCCCGGAATTTCTTCTGGAAATACATCCGAATACCCCCTCAGAATTGGAATATCTTCGAGTTATAGTTTATGTTCATTATTAATATGTTCTTCGTTAATTACAGTTACAGCAAAGACTTTACAACCTTTCCAAACAACTCTCTTTAATTGCAAAGTAGAGATTTGTCTGATAGCTGTTTTCTGAGGAATTCCTGTTATAGTTACTGTTTCTCTTTCATTATTTACGCAAGTAAAAGTTTTATCGAAACAATTCAAAACTACTCTATGATTTTCTAACTAGTACATACCAATTAACATATCATAAGAGCCTAAAGGAAATACATTTAGCTTCACAGAGGTTTCAAACTGATCCATACTTATAGCACAATCTTTTGCAAAACTAATCACTTTTCTTTTTGCTCCAGTAGCTAGTTGAACTAACCATGACTTCGCAAACTTTTCTATTGATAAATTGCATTTTTATACTAAATCAGGAGAAATATAAATCAGGCTAGCCCCTGGGTCAATTAAGATAGAAATGGGTGTTTGATTCAGCTTACCCTCTACTTCCACCATGGAACTTTGATAATCTGTTTGCTTGTTTTCTAGCCCCGCGTTGATCCTGGGCATTGCCCTTGCTAAGTCACCAACAGTCATCTCCTCCTGTACTATATGTATATTGCTGACAGTCTTCTTTCTGTTAGGGTAGACTGATGCATAATGAGGTCCATTACAATCCCAACACTTTGCTGGTTCTTTAGGTTCATTATTCTTAATGTAGTTGCTATGATTATTAGTGGGTTCTTTATTGCTAGGGTCATTATGGTTTGACTGTGAATTACCTTTATTTCCTTCGAAATTCTTATTAGGAAAATTACGGGTGTTATTATTTCTAAAATTGCGGTGAGATATGAAACCCTTCTTCTTATGTTCAAAATTATTAGACCTCTTAGCCTTCTAGTTTGACATGCTTTATTTTTTGTGGTTCTGTTCTTAGAGAAAATTGCCTTTCACATAGCCTCCTCCAGAGTTTTTGGATTATCGTATTCAATTCTATCTTTAATGTGAAAAGGTAAACAACTTAGAAACCGCTGCATCTTAGGCCTCTCATCCACAATGTAAGGCACTCAACGTAGTAAAATTAAAAATTTACTGTTTAATTCTTTCATGTTCATAGTTCCCAACTTCAGTTCATAGAATTCCTTAGCTCGCTCTTCGTAGTATTGTTCCGACATAAACTTATTTTTAAAGTATTTCTTAAAGGTACTCTGGTTAATGTTCTTTTCCCTAATACCTTTTACTCATTCTAAATCCTCACACCAAATATCTGAATTTCTAGTTAAGTTGTAAATGACCATCCTTTCTTTTAGCTAGTTAGAGCAATTATAGATTTGGAAATACTTCTTCATTCCAGACAGCCATGATTTAGCTTCCTCTCCTTTCTCAGTTTCACCGTTGAAAGTTGGTGGTTTTATCTTCTTAAATTCTCCTGAAATTTCCTCATAAGGCTTAAATTTTCTTTTTCTTGAATGGTAATTATCCTAACTGCTATCACTAGTGAAATGACGATTCTTCCTGTGTAAATCACCATAAATTTTAGAGGACGAGCTACTTTCAATTTTAGACTGTTTTGACTTTTTACTTTTTTTTTGGTAGGACATATTTTCGGATCCTATCTGTTTATCTTTTTTTTTCACTTTGAAATTTTTCCATTAGTATCTGGTTCAGCTCCTCTTGAGCTCTTAGAATTCTTTCATTTTCTTTTTTAACTGTTTCCATCTCACTTCTTAATTCTTTAACTGTTTGTAATAATTTTGAAGAATTGTTAGTTATTTCTTCCTGAACAGGTTCTCTTCTAAAATTACTTTGTTCATTAAATAGGGACTCTTCATTTGCATATTCCTCGAGTCTTTCCATACTTGTAGTTTTAGCTCAGAAAAAATTTCTGGTAATAACATTTCAAAAAAGAAAAATAATAATCAGCATGCATGAATTTTATTTACTGATTGTTTATGCAGGTTGAGCCATATTCAGGCTTAGTGTCTGAACGTGTGCTCTGATACCACATGTAATACTTCAAAATTTCATAAAAATTTAATTTTTTTTTTATGACAATAAATGTTTACAATCGACACTTAAGAGGGACATTTAACTGTTAACAGTTAATGTGTTAAGGTCTAAACTAGAACTAAAAACTGACTCCTTTATTAAATTCTGTTTATGCATACTTAATTATTTGCTTCATAATTCAGATTTAAAGATTGATTTAGCAGGTGATTATTTGAACATGAGCTGAAACAACTGTTTGTTTACTATGTACTAAAGTTGTTTTACTGTTTGTAAACATGAAGGAACTTCAGTTCATATCCGAGGCTTACGTAGCTTTTTAGCTAATGCAGTGAAGTGATGCTTCTTATACAGGTTCTTTTTACAGGTAGGACGTTTTGAAATCCAGTTTCAGGATCGAGATTAATTATCTCAACTAGCATAAATAAAATGCTAGTTTATTTATTTAGTTTACAGCTTGAGCAAAAGAAGGTATCGTCAATTTTGTGTATTTACTTTTTGTTTATTTGTTCATAAGCGTAAATACTTGGAAATTAAATCACAACATAGGAATTACATGTTTTCTATTTAGTTTTGACTATAACTTGTACATCATATATATTTTTCTTTTTATTTTTTTCTAAAGTTGGGTTGAAACAAACCCTACATGCATTCTGGGAAAATGATAAGTTCTGTAGCTAGATCTTACCTTACAATGTCACTTGTCATTAGGACAATTTATATATACTTGTATAAATTCTAAACAATTGTTTCATAAACTTGGGTATAAAAGAAATGTCTATTATATATAACACTACCAGCTACGTGCATAGAAGGTTCTATTAAAAACTTGGTAATTACCAAATGTAGGTGCAAACGACTCCAAGATAAGATTAAAGTTGAGTAATACTGTTTTATTTCAAGGGTGGAAAGATATTACCTAGAGAATGATTCTAAAACCAAACGTTTTCCCATAATACTACCAATTACATGGTCCTCATTACATAGTTGTAATTCCTAATTAAGCAAAGATTATAATCATGTGATCTTTTCAATTAATACGTATACATCTTATGTGAAAAAGTAATTTATCGATTTTCAAAAGAGATTATAACGAAGGTTATGTTAAACCTTTTGTTTGCAGGCTACACCAAAGGGCTCTTTGAAACTATAGTGTAAAAACCCAAAGTATTAAATTTGAGGTGGAGTCCATGTGGTCGTTGGTGAATGGATAGGGTTTTGACTTTGGTAAACTACACGATAAAGCTCTCCAAAACCCTAAAATATCACATTCACCCTATCTTTTTGCTGTGGAGAGCTGCCGCCAGGCTCCTGTCCTTATGGCCATTCACGTCGTTGCTTCATCTTCGTGAGTGATGGCCTTTCAATTCAAAGGTTTGCTCTGTGAAAATCTTCCTCTGTGTGTTTCCTAACTGAAAAATCTATCTTGATAATAGTGAGGTCTTGGTATTAGTTCACAGCTTGCCTGGTGGAATTTTGTTGACTGTGGAGAGTTTAGGTTCTACAGTGGCCTTGGCTATTGGCTTAAACAATCTTGTCGAGGTATTAACTTAGGTTTTTCTCTTGCCCAAACTGCTAGAGTAAAATGTTTTATTGGGCTCGATTCGCTGTGTAACCAAACTTATTGTGCGTCCGAGGGTAAAATCTCTCTAGGTAAGATTATTCGCTTTGCCTGCAACATCTTTATCATTTCTTTACTGTCACTAGGTTTTTCTTATGAATAAGAATATAATGTTTCTCTCTTTTAATGTACAGGTTATTTGACAGGTACTACTGGACACTGGGTGGCATAAACTGCTTTAGGAGGGAGTTCTCCATGCTACTCAACCAACCGGTAATCCTTGGTTCTTACTTGAGGTTCCCTCTGCGATGGGTGTGGGGTTAAGGGTGATACTGTTCCACCAAGATGCGACTTCTTGTTGTGGCTATAATGTACTCTGTTTGTTTGGAAAGGCCGTGTGGCCATGACTTGAATGTTTCGATGAAATTTTTGTGAAGCCTTTTCAGCTGTAACTACTATTGGGACTGGCCATTAGGTCATGACTTCGTTGGAAACTGCTGTGGTTTTATTTAAAAAAAATAGGGTTTTTAATTTGCAGACTTGTTAAAAAAAAGATAGCCGTAAGGCTCGACCATTGGGTTGTTACGAATGTTAATGGATAGAGACAGTTTGGTTTTGAATAGAACTGAGTTGTTTTAATACATTTTGCAGTCTTTCAAAATTTTTGTCTTCAATTTTTAAGTGTTTATTTTGATTAAAAAAATGTAGTTTATGTAATGTTAACTTAGGGTTTTCTTATTATGATATGGAATTCTTCTTGATTGTAGGGTTCGACCATGTGACCTGGTCTAGATTTATTATCATAATCTTAGTTTTTAATTTAATTTTTAAGTTAATATTATAAATATGTTTATTTTTAATAGAATTCTACTCTACTCTGTAATTGGATTAGGATTATTAAATTGTCTTTTCTTACTTTATTTTAGCTTATTCTTGAATAACAGTTTTAATATTGTTCTGTGTAATTTATATTTAATACTAGGCATTTATACTATGGATTTTGTAGTTGTAAAAATGAAGAATTTGATTTAAGAGAAAGAGAGTAAAACTATAAAAGCCCTTTTCTAGAATGAGGAAGAAAAAGTAAGTTAGTTGACAGTTTCCCTAATTTAGGGTTTGTATTTTTATTTTAAATTTAAAAACCTTGCATTGTTATCGTTAAACTATAATGCGTTTATTATCTCATGTTTACTTACGATTTTAATGAAAATTGCTTAAATGTTTATGCCAAACCTAAATGATTACCATACTTCATTTTTACAGTTTAATGGTTATTCCTGCTTATGTTATTTTTTCATTCTTATAATATTTAATAACTATGTATACTTATACTAATTAAGCTTATAGCTAGTAATTAATTACTGTGTTAAAGAGAACACAGTTACACAAACTGTGTACCAGTTTTAAAAGGCCTTCCTTTATGATAGTTCATGTTTAATTTTTTTAATAGGTGCATTCTAACTAAGGAAACTTCTGAACATTCCTATAAAGAATCTGTAAAAGGTAAATAAACATAATCCTACATTCTTGATTTGATTTTATCCATCAGAATTTAATCGCACCTACTATACTAGAGTACTACCTTCTTGAAGATATGGAAAAATACAGTTAGGTATTTTATCCATTAGTAAATTTGAAATTACCCTAATCATTCATTCTAATCCATAATTCATCTATCTTTCAACAGTAAAATATTTTCTCCAAGTAATTTTAATAATAGATGAAGCAGACACATAAACATGTTATTTCCTAAATTCATCCTTCTTGTTCCTAAGCTTGCATAGAGAAATTAGAAAGAACATGTTGAACCTGCAAATGTAGCAGAGGAGACAACAACTTAAGGATCCTATTCCTCCCAACCAACTCTTGAATATAGCTCAACTACAAATCTTAGGACCCCCAAGCCTGTCTACTGGTCCACCTGGTTGAAAGCACTAGGTGAGAGAACTGGTTTAGAAACCTCTACAACTCCATAGAGTAATCAGTAGTAATCTTTCTGCTTATAGCAGTAAGAACTCAGCTCAAATCAGCTACACTAGTTTAGAACTTTGGTACTTTTCACTCAAAAACTTTTGCTTGTCCCTTCCATCGAATTTATTGTGCACTAATTTCACTCAAAAATTTCACAATTAAAGAATGAGCAGTCTTAGCTTAATTCAGTGGGAAGTTTTATCAGCATGCCTAGGTCTTTTGGGTCAGTTTTCACTTAATGAGCTACCTTCTCTTGTTCCACTTTCTTGGGGAACATGACCACAAAAATAAGGAAGTTGCCTCGTGCAACATCTAGAAGTAGTTTGAGGATGTTGACAAGTGTCAATTTGCTCTCAACCTAGCCTATTCCACCAAGTGGCTAGTAAAACACTCATTTAACAGCCTCTTTAAGTTGTTGTCTCATCTTTTATTTATTTAATAATAAAATATTCAGCAATTATCCTTGACCCCACTTGGTCATAAATTACAAACTGTATAATAAAATTAAAACATAATGTCTCCTAAAACATAAAATGTTTTTGCAATTTGGGGTATGTGATAGTAAATATAGGCTCCTAGTGTTGGGGTGGTTGCCAGTTCCACATGGACAATGTAACCAAGAGATAACCAATTACCATAGGTAATTTTCTTAACTCTAAAAGATTACATTGTAGAGAATAGTATACCCTATTCATTAGAATGATAATGAATTGATTCTAATGTTCAAACCTTGGAATATATATGTACTTCTTTTTCAATAATTCTAGCTGCAGTAGAGCTTTCTCTGGTAAGCATGGTCAATTGGATACCTAATTTCTAATAGAAGGTATTCGTTAAAATGGATGTAACAAACTGTATTTTCATTTTGTAAAACTGAGAAAAAGCTACATATAGAAAGTAAGCACAACCAATATAGAAAATGAGCCCAATCAAAACAAATGGATCCTTTTGTTTGCAGGCTACACCAAAGGGCTCTTTGAAACTATAGTGTAAAAACCAAAAATATTAAATTTGAGGTGGAGTCCATGTGGCCGTTGGTGAATGGATAGGGTTTTGACTTGGGTAAACTACAAGATAAATCTCTCCAAAACCTTAAAATCTCGCAGTCACCCTATCTTTTTGCTATGGAGAGCTGCCACCAGGCTCCTGGCCTTATGGCCATTCACGCCATTGCTTCATCTTCGTGAGTGATGGTCTTTCAATTCAAAGGTTTGCTCTGTGAAAATATTCCTCTATCTGTTGCCTAACTGAAAACTCTATCTTGATAATAGTGAGGTCTCGGTATTAGTTCACATTTTTCCTGGTGAAATTTTGTTGACTGTGGAGAGTTTAGGTTCTATCGTGGCCTTGGATGTTGGCTTAAACAATCTTGTCGAGGTATTAACTTAGGTTTTTCTCCTACCCAAACTGCAAGAGTAAAAGGTTTTATTGGGCTCGATTCGCTGTGTAACCAAACGTATTGTGCGTCCGAGGGTAAAAAATATCTAGGTAAGCTTATTCGCTCTGCCTGCAACATCTTTATCATTTCTTTACTGTCACTAGGTTTTTCTTATGAATATGAATATAATGTTTCTATGTTTTAATGTGCAGGTTATTTGACAGGTACTACTGGAAATTGGGTGGCATAAACTGCTTCAAGAGGGAGTTCTCCATGCTACTCAACCCAACCGGTAAGCCTCGGTTCTTTCCTGGGGTTCCCTCTGCGATGGGTGTGGGGTTAAGGGTGATATTGTTCCACCGAGATATGACTTCTTGTTGTGGCTATAATGTACTATGTTTGTTTGAAAAGGTTGTGTGGCCATGACTTGAATGTTTCGATGAAATTCTTGTGAAGCCTTTTCGGTCGTAACTTGATTTACAATAACTACTATTGGGACAGGCCATTACGCCATGACTTCGTTGGAAACTTTTTGTGGTTTTATTTAAAAAAAAAAATAGGGTTTTTAATTTGCATACTTGTTAAAAAAAATGACAGCCGTAAGCCTCGACCATTGGGTTGTTACGAATGTTAATGGATAGAGACAGTTTGGTTTTTAATAGAACTGAGTTGTTTTAATACATCTTGCAGTCTTTCAGAATTTCTGTCTTCAATTTTTAAGTGTTTATTTTGATAAAAAAATGTATTTTATTTAATGTTAACTTAGGGTTTTCTTATTATGATATGAAAGTAGAAGAAATGAAATTCTTCTTGATTGTAGGGTTCGACCCCGTGACCTGGTCTAGATTTATTATCATAATCTTAGTTTTTAATTTAATTTTTAAGTTAATATTATAACTCTGTTTATTTTTAATAGAATTCTACTCTACTCTGTAATTGGAATAGGATTATTAAATTGTCTTTTCTTACTTTATTTTACCTTATTCTTGAATAATAGTTTTAATACTGTTCTGTGTAATTTATATTTAATACTAGGCATTTATAATATAGATATTGTAGTTGTAAAAACGAAGAATTTTATTTAAGAGAAAGAGGGTAAAACTATAAAAGCCATTTTCTGGAATGAGGAAGAAAAAGTAAGTTAGTTGACAATTTCCCTAATTTAGAGTTTGTATTTTTATTTTAAATTAAAAAACCCTGCATTGTTATTGTTAAACTATAATGTGTTTATTATTTGATGTTTACTTACGATATTAATGAAAATTGCTTAGATGTTTATGCCAAACCTAAACAATTACTATACTTCATTTTTATCGTTTAATGGCTATTCCTGCTTATGTTATTTTTATGTTCTTATAATATTTAATAACTATGTATGCTTATAATAACTAATCTTATAGCTAGTAATCCATGAGATGTAGAACAATTGGTGGTAGGGTATGGTTAAGACGCCCCCTAAGCTGGAAGGTCTCCAAGTTCTAATCCCGTCGGGTACCAAAAAATCCAACCATGTTAGGGGTTGGTGCGGTCCAGGCCGGGTACGATCCCTGGGTGATTTTTACGGCTTAGATGCCCTTGGTTCGTGGTTTCTTATCCAATCGAAATCCTTCTAGTTAGGGGGATTCCACCACTTTGCCAACAAAAAAAAACTAAGCTTATAGCTAGTAATTAATTACTGTGTTGAAGAGAACACAGTTACACAAACTATGTATTGGTTTTAAAAGACCTTCCTTTATGATAGTTCATGTTTAACTTTTTTAACATGTGCATTCTAACTAAGGAAACTTCTAAACATTCCTATAAAGAATCTATAAAAATTAAATAAAAATAATTCTACGTTCTTGATTTGATTTTATCCATAAGAATTTAATCGCACCTACTGTACTAGAATACTACCTTCTTGAAGGTGTGGAAAAATACAGTTAGGTATTTTATCCATCAGTAAATTTGAAATTACCCTAATCATTCATTCTAATCCATAATTCATCTATCTTTCAACAGTAAAATATTTTCTCCAAGTAATTTTAATAACAGATGAAGCAGACACATAAACATATTATTTCCTAAATCCATCCTTCTTGTTCCTAAGCTTGCATAAAGAAATTAGAAAGAACATGTAGAACCTGGCAATGTAGCAGAGGATACAACAACTTAAGGATCATGTTCCTCCCAACCAACTCCTGAATATAGCTCAACTACAAATCTTAGGAACCCCGAGCCTGTCTACTGGTCCACCTGGTTGAAAGCACTGGGTGAGAGAACTGGTTTAGAAACCTCTGCAACTCTATAGAGTAATCAGCAGTGATCTTTCTTCCTGTAGCAGTAAGAACTCAGCTCAAATCAGCTACACTAGTTCAAAACTTCGACACTTTTCACTCAAAAACTTTTGCTTGTCCCCTCCATCGAATTTCTTGTGCGCTAATTTCACTCAGAAATTTCACAATTAAAGAATGAGCAGCCTCAGCTGAATTCAGTGGGAAGTTTTATCAGCATGCCTAGGTATTTTGGGTCAGTTTTCACTTAATGAGCCACCTTCTCTTGTTCCACTTTCTTTGGGAACATGACCACAAAAATAGGGAAGTTTCCTCCTACAACAGCTAGAGGTAGTTTGAGGATGCTGCCAAGTGTCAATTTTCTCTCAACCAAGCCTATTCCACCAAGTGGCTAGTAAAACACTCATTTAACAGCCCCTTAAGTTGTTGTCTCATCTTTTATTTATTTAATAATAAAATATTCAACAATTATCCTTGACCCCACTTGGTCATTAATTACAAACTTTATAATAAAATTAAAACATAAAATGTTTTTGCAATTTGGGGTATGTGACAATAAATGTAGGCTCCTAGTGTTGGGGTGGTTGCCAGTTCCACATGGACAATGCAACCAAGAGATAACCAATTACCATAGGTAATTTTCTTAACTCTAAAAGATTACATTGTAGAGAATAGTATACCCTATTCGTTAGAATGATAATGAATTGATTCTAATGTTAAAACCGTGGAATATATATGTACCTCTTTTTCAATAATTCCAGCTGTCACTATATATTTCTCCGGTAAGCATGGTCAATTGGATTCCTAATTTCTAATAGAAGGTCTTCGTTAAAATGGATGTAACAAACTGTATTTTCATTTTGTAAAACTGAGAACAAGCTACATATAGAAAATAAGTACAACCAATATAGAAAATGAGCCCAATCAAAACAAATGGATCCTTCATTTTGTAAAAATTACTACATTATTATATGGAAAATAAGCATAATCGAAACAAGTGGGTCCTTCATACATAGAGTTGTAAATTCAGTTGTGGATTGGAAAGTGAGGAAATTATTCTTCATAACATTGTGACAAATAATATCTTTATATTGTTATTCAGTTTATAACAGGACATTTTTCAGGGAGAATTGAGAGAATTTAGAAACAAGTTTTACATGGAGTTAGTGGGAGTTAGGAGTTAAATATGCAAATGCATTACTCTATAAATATAAAATTTTCATCTTCCTGATGAACCAGGATATCATACCTGAACCCAAAGTTAAAAAGAACCCCACAACACTCTTCCTCCCATTTCATCTCCCACCCAGTCAGAATCAACAAAAGCATACAACATGAACTCATCACCTACTACATACCTCAAACCATAATGCACTGTGCACTTCAAGTAACAGAGCACATGTTTTACAACAACCCAATAAATTTTCCTCAACTCAAACATATATTGGTTCATGCGTTCAATGCAAAACAAATATCATCTCTGGTATTTACCAAATACTTGGGGTAACCTAACAACTATCTGTCCACTGATGGATCAACCAAATTGGAATTTGAGTATGGTGATGACTTCAGATCTAGAATTACAGTCCATGATCTAAAACCTCTTCATAATCTTAGGTTCTCAATTGAATAACTGGATTATGTCGACCATCCATACCCAAGAAATTGTGCATAAAGTCATTGTCCTTCATGTCAAATTCACTTGTTGGTTTCATCGTGCACCATGTTGAGCTTTTCTAACTACCTGTCATGACCATGTCATCTACATAGTGTCTACATACAACACTACAATAAGAAGATTCGATTGATAAAACATATAATACAAGTTAGGAAAATGGAGGTCACTAGGCACTCTGATAAGTAGTCCAATCATTGTTTTGGAGGTACTGGAGGTTATTTTATGCTAGAATTAGAAAGGTTATGGATCCATACAGATGCCCATGTCTATGCCTAACATGGTGGAGAATGAGCAAGAGAATAAATAATGCTAGTAGATTGAAAATGTTGGCAAAGGGTATGGAACATAGTGTGTTGCCAACAGATTTGTCTCCAAGAACTAAAAATGGGATAGCTCATTAACATGGTGATCCAGATGGAAACTGGTGGCCACCCAGCTATTCCACTGTCTCAAAACAATTGTCCATTGTGGCAGTTTCCTAGTTATTTTTCTACGGCTTTTCGGGTCCCAAACTTCTGCAGCTATTTTGAGGGCCTAAACAACATGTTTTTGGAAATTTGGGTGACTAGATGGTTTCCTTTGGCATGCATTTGGTCACATTTGAAAGTTATAAATATCGGATAGATCTTTCCAGCGATCTATCGATCTCCCAAATCGGAGATCGTATGCAAATGTTATGAACTCGGGAAGTTGATTGTTCAACTTACCACCTTGGGGCCACAAATTTTATGACGGTTCATCTTCTAGGGCTATGTTTTGGAATTTTGGGGTTCTCACCCTCATCCTTATTATAAATAGGCCCCTTTGGCCTCATTTTGTATTCATCTTTGCACGAATGAGCATAGCAGTCGCATCTCTTCTCAGAGATAGCCACCGCCATTCTAGCTATTGTATTACAGTTTGTTCTATTTCTGCCATTTAATAAAATATGTGTTTACTGTTTCGTTCTTATGTTTGCAAAATATATGTGATTATGATTATGTATCTGTTCTTCCATTTCATTCACACATAAATCCGGACCACATGGCAAATTGATACACGTCCCCATTTGCATGGTTTCATGTGGAACAATTCTCGATTTTTATTTTGCAATTTATGGAGGGAAGATAAGAGGAAATATAATACACAGAAAGAATTATAACTTACGCATGGATTAATTGAAAGATGTTGGTGGTTTATTGGGCATTGATAACATACCCTAGATAGCCCACGCCAAGAAGAAATAAGCATTTAAGGGTAGCTTAAATGCTTTATAAATGAAATTGAAAACGTTGAAGGTGGGTATTGATTGAACACATTTATTAAGGTGTGTAAATGTAGGCTCCTAGTGTTCGGGTGGTTTCCACTAGGAGATAACCAAGAGATAACCACAAAATAATATAATTTTAAAAATTATGGAATTTTGTGCATTTCTGCAACAACTTATCCATAAAAAACTTACACTAAATCAATTTGATGCCTTGGACACAAAAATTACGTAACTGATATGGTGTCCAACATAGATTCTCCCTTGGTATACTTATTCTTTATTATATCTGTCTTTCTTTCAATTATTGACCTAACATTGGAGAAAACATATATAAAAGTATTGGTGATAGCGTGCATCCTAGATAGTAGATATCCAATTTCAACATAGAGTTTACACTATCCAACATAGAAATATCACTAAAATGTTGGGCAACGTTGGAGTCATGAATAGAATTGTAAGGGTAAAAAAAATATAAATGTTTTAGGGAAGAACATACATCATAGATAATAGATATCCAATGTTAACATACCCGCTAGACACAAAGACCCATTCCTGAAACTTTGGGTAGCCTTGGACCCATTCCTCAAACTTTGAGCAGCCTTGGAGTCATGCTCAGATGTGGATAACAGAGATTGCATGTTTCATCTAGTGAAACAAACCAACATCTTGGAATAATATATAAACACTAAATGCTGATAGATAGGGTACAACATAGACATGCAATAAAAAATTGGAAGGCAATTCTCTTGGCTTCCAAGATATTTCTAACATTTTCTATAGTGTTTAAGACCTAGTTAAGTCTGTTAGAAATGCCAAATAGAATAATCCAGTCTCAATGGTTCTCTTCACTAAATCAATTAGACTTAATAGGTACAAATTTAGAAAACATGTGTTATTTAAATACAAATAATACCATAAAAAAACCAGGTTTTTTAAATACAAAAGAATACTATAAAAAATGACAAAACATCTTCTAACCAGTGGTAGCTATAGAAATATTAAAAAAAAATCCTAGCAATAAAATTTTGAAGGAAACAAAGAACACAATCGTCATCTCATCCCTTAATGATTAATGGAAAAATAAGTTAATACCGAGTGGAGTCACCATCCTTGAATCTATGGCCCACCTAAGATACATACAGAAGTATCCCCTCTTAGAATCATTGTGAAAACCATTGGTTCACCCACCTACACTGTTTCTAAATACCTCGTAAAGGTTCTTACCCCTCTAGTTGGACATTCTTCTTCATTCATTAAAGAATCAATATATTTTGTTGATAACATCAAAGACATTAAGCTAGAATAACATGATATTGTGGTTAGTTTTGATGTAGTGTCTTTGTTCACCAAGATCCTTCTAGATGAAGCTATTGAAGTTATAAAAAATATTACCGATCCTAAGATGGTATGCCTTTACAAATTTGTGTAAAATCCACATACTATAGTTTCTATGGAAATATCTATGAGAAAGTTGAAGGTTTAGCTATGGGATCACCCTTATCTACCATTGTTTCTAACTTATAAAATCCACATACTATAGTTTCTATGGAAATATCTATGAGAAAGTTGAAGGTGTAGCTATGGGATCACCCTTATCTCCCATTGTTTCTCACTTATACATGGAACATTTTGAAAAAATTGCTATCGCACTTCCCCCCTTAAACCAAAATCTTGGAAGATATATGGTGATGACGCAAATACAATTTGGAAACATGGAAGAGATAAGCTGAAGGATTTCCTAAAACATCTCAACATCCAGTTGGAACACATCAAATTCACTATGTAAATATAAGACAATGATCGAATACATTTTCTAGATGTATTGGTTTCCAAAAAAGATGATGACTTTGTCTCCCATTAGGTCTACCGAAAGAATACACATACTGATATATATTTCCATGTTAGTTCTCACCATCATTCTGCATAGAATATTCGTGTCATCAGTACTCTGCTACTCGAGTTCTTAAAATATCATATAGATAACACTAAGACCAAGAAATCAAGCATATTGTTGATGAAATCGAGAATAATGATGACCATGAGAACCAAATAAACAAAAGCATCCACAAATATAGGTAAAGCCAAAAACAAAGAGGGGACAAAAAAATTAATACTATATTGTTGGCCCTAAAGTCACCTTGCCTTATATAATGGGTAATACTAAAAAGCTTGCCAAAATATTAAGAAAAAAAGATATAAATGTTTATTTTTCTCCTCCTAACACCTTGAGAGGTATGTTGGATACTGCTAAAGACTCCATTGGTCTTGTGCATAAAAAATATGTTTACTCTATTCCTTGTTCTTGTGGTATGTCTTACATTGGAGAATCTGGATGCTCGTTTCAAGATTGGTTAAGAGAGCACTGCGAAAATATTAATCATAATCATATACAATGATCATCTCTTGCAAAACATTCATCAAAAAAATTTGCATGATATTTTCATTGAGGACACAAAATTTGTTGCAAAAATTAAGAATATTTTAAAATGACAAATACGGGAAGCAATCTAAATTGAAAAACTAGGAAAGTCCTTAAACAAAGATGATGGGTGGAAATTAATAAACATTTGGAAACCCATCACATGTTTAATAAAACCTTATTTTTTCCTCCTTTCACTGGTGCTTTTATGTTTTTATCCCTTATCCCTTGATATATGATGTTTGTCTGATTCCAAGACAACCTATTAACCCTAGGGTATTTTGGGTAGTAAATAAGAATACAGATTGCTATTTATATCAAAAGGTTCATTCTCTCTTTCTTGACCTCCTCAAATATTGTTTATTGGTTGCTCCCTAATGATGAGCCTTGCATCAAAGGAGAGAAACATTGGACTTACGACAAAAAAATATAGGTTTTCTAAATTTCTTTTTCAAAGACAAGATATAGAGAAGCATGTCGCCAATTCTAACCATAGCTTCAAAAAGAATATCATGATGAAACAATGCCTTCATAACAAATATTCATGAAGCATCCACTTGAATAAAAGCGATTTATCAGTGTGTGGAAGGGAAGGGCATGCTCCAAAAACCTATTTTCAATCCTCTGGGAACTAAGTAAATATCCAGGCCATTTTACGACCCTTTAGCGAACGTGTAACCAACAAGAATAAAAATAATATGCCCATAATTTACATGAGGGAATGGTAAAATTAGTAGGAATACTCACGCTTCGATTTCATATATTCACCCTTCAATAATACATAGAAAAAATAATATATCATGCAAAATATATATATCAATCCATTTCAAAGGATTTCCACCCAACAACTATTCAAAATATGAACCAAATTTTTTTAAGAGGGGACTAAAAGAGGAGACCAGTCCTCATTGTTGGTGGGTAACAGATGGAGGTTGGTGAGTTGTTTGAGACTGGTTATTTTACCCTAGAATTGGAAAGGTTAGGGATCCAAACAGACGCCCATATCTATGCATCTAACATGGTGGAGAATGAGCAAGAGTACGGAACATACTGTGTTCCCAATAGAGTTTTCAACAGAGTATGGAACATGCTAGTAGATTGAAAATATTGGAAAAGGGTATGGAACATACTATGTTTCCAACCGAGTTTTCTCCAACAACTAAAATTAGGGCAACTCATTAACATGGAAAAATGATACACGCACCCATGTGCATGGATTCATGTGGAATAATTCTCGATTATTGTTTTGCAATTTATGGAGGGAAGATAAGTGCAAATCTCATACAAGCAAAGCATTATAAATTACGCATGGATGAAGTGCAAATCTCTTCCACATCTCATCTCGTCGAGGGCTCAAACACACCTCAAAAAACCAATGCTCCAACACAGCTCAGAACCCCAATGCTCATACACGTTGCTTCTCCCTCCTGCGTGTTTCTTCTGGTTTTCATGATAACATGCAGTTTCCCTAAAATAATTTCCTTCTTTGATTCAGGTCGCGTCTATGACATTTTTGAAAGTGAAATCCAATTGGCCTCTGGCAAGCATAAAAAAATTTGAATTATGGAATCCAAACTTTCAACAATATTCATTGCCCCCAAGATATTTTTATCTAGACTTGTCAAAGAAATTCCATACCACGACAACCCCCCTACAGAAACAAAACCTTCCCTAGTACCATGTCCTCCTCCAATACCATGTAGTTCTTATTTGCTTTTCATTTTTGATACCTTATTTTTCACTTTATCTTGTGTTCCCATCCATCCTCCCTCCTCTAGTATGAACAACCTAGATCAAATGAAGGATCAACCCATAGTCCACTTACGAATTCCTGCAAAATGAAATCATTATCCTCCAACAAGGATCAAGGCGATTCTCTTGATTCAAAACTAGGAAATCCAACATTGCACGTTGCTTCTCCCGTCAAGATGCAAAACACCATGCTCCCCCACCACGCAACCCCAATTCTCCAACATGGCTCAAAACCTCAATGCTCCTACGAGTTGCTTCTCCCGTTAAGCTGCAAAACCATGACAAAACCCCATGCTCCCCCACTGCGTGGTGCTTCGCCCGTCACATTGCAAAACCTCGTGAAAATCCCATGCTCCCCCTTGTCAAGCTGCAAAACTGTGGCAAACCCCCATGCTCCTCCACTACGCGGTGCTTCTCTCGTCACGCTGCAAAACCCCATGAAAACCCCATGCTCCCCCAGTGTGCTTCTTCTCCATTATTTGTAATAAAATAAACCCCTAGATATTGCCATATTTATATATTAAATAAAATAAACCCCTAGACCCTAAATATGACCCCCAATATAATGTTTTATTTTTTTATAATAATTACACCCCAATATGAATAGATGTGATATAGTATTGGTCCATCAGTGACACCCCCGTGTGTAACACCTCTATCTTCTTGTCTTGTAGAACTTTTGGTTCCTGTTTTTCTAACCTCATCAATATGAACACTTTCAATTTTCTTCATGAACCACTATGGAAGTTTTTTTGGGGGTCTAGGTTTTTGGTTGGTGTTTCCTCATCCTCTTCAAGATTCAATTTTCCAATCTTCTCAATCACATCATCTAATTGAGCCTCTCGTTATAGTGAAGTTATTAAAATTCGAATGCCATTTAGATCTTCAAGCAGATAGTTCTAATAATGTTTTCAACAAAAGAATGGAGAACAAAGATACAAACTGAACAAAACAAACCACACAGGAAACATACAAGTATTGCTCAGGAATTTACAGTATCATTCACAATAATAAAATCCGATATTACAATAGTTACATAGGAAAAGAATTTGAATGCATGACATGAAATTCGAATCTATACACTGGATCTGACTGTAGCTAACTGACCATCTAACTCATGGTGTCTCAATAAATGTTGGAGTCCAATAGATCAACTCCCAGATTTCCAACAACTCAAACAATCAGTGACAACTAGTTAACTCAGTGCAATTGAGTGTGGTAGGTGGGCAAAGGCACCTACTCCACATGCAGCCATGCATTATCCATGCAAAGCTTGTGCTAGCTAACTAATTGTGAACTAACTGAAAGTAAATGGGGGTTAACTAAGACTAACTAGTAATAAATCCAACTAACTGAAGTAGGTTGGTGTTGGGACTTCCAGTGGCTCCTAAAATGTAGGGATTGGTCTACGAGGTGCCCAAACTGATGCATGCACATGCAGTAAGTGGAAGTTAACTTCTAGCAGTGTTCCCCACACTCCAAGGGCTGTTACATGTGGCCCCATTAGGCTAAGTGTACCCAATGGTAGTAGTGGACCCAATTCATTAATTAAGGTTCCTATGTTAGGCCAAATAATCTAATAGACAATATGGTCAAGGGAGGATTAATAATCCTAACACCCCCCCTAAATCCTAACTTGGACAACTGTGGACCCTGGTAACAAGACCATAGGTCACCCAAATACAATCTAAAAGACAGAATGTTTCTTAATAAAACCGAGGAAATAGGGGAAAACCTCATGGGAAACCCCCCCCCCCCTCAAAATAAGCAGGAGTACAAATTTTGAAAAAACTTGTGAAAATTTTTGCTACTATTTGCAACACTATGCAGCAGTAGTATCTTGGTTCTGTGCAGGTGAACCCATGAATCCAAACAACGTGCTTATGTATGGAGGAATCTTCCTTTTTGGAAGAAGAACAATGCACTCAACTGAATCAAAAATATAAACAGTTGCACGGTGAAAACTAGACCCATGTAGAGCGGCTGAAATCATCTGAAGAGAGAGCAAAGGTGTTTGAGAATTCAAACCATGTGAGGAACACCCAAGCAAATGATATATGGCAGCCTTGAACAACAAACCATGAGTGGTAAAATCAGCCCAAAGTGTTAGGAGCAAGTGTCTAGGAGGATGCAGGATGTCTTCCTCTTTACTAGTTTTGTGAGGAGATGAGCATGTGACCAAAGGTAGAGAAGCCCTGGGACTGTGGAGAGAGAATGATTGAGCTTCATAATTTGATATAGCTTCATAAATATCCAATAATTCACAAAATATAATAACATAAATCTCATAAGAGAAAACTAACATATAATCCTCAACAACAAAATTGAAGGAGACTTGTGGTGCTTGATTGGTCACACCAAAATTAATGAAACCTGTTACAAGAAATACTGTAAGCTCTTGAATATTAAAATATGAACCACATATTATCAGATCAGAAATAAATCAGATCCAAAAAGGTCCATATCAGATCCAAAATTGTGAAGTGAAATCAAATCCCCAACAACAATTTTGAAGGAGACTTGCGATACTTGTTTCTTCACACCAAAATAGATGAGAACAGCTACAAGCAGTACTAAAATCTCATGAAACTGAAATATTGAACCAATTAATATTAGATCAAATCTAAATAAGATCATATCAGACCCAAATAATTCCATATCAGATCCAAAAGTGTTGAATGAAATCAAATCCCCAGCTGCAATTTTGAAGGAGACTTGTGGTACTTGTTTCTTCACACCAAAATTGATGAGAACAACTACAAGCAGTACTAAAGGCTCATGAACCTGAAATATTGAACCAAGTAATATCACATCAGATCCAAATAAGATCATATCATATCTAATAAAGTTCACATCAGATCTAAGAGTTTGCTCCACCGAGATGGTAGATGCACAATTTTCTCCTTCTTCAAAATTATGAATATCAGTGCATGCAATCATGTAGAAATTTGTTGGAAGCTCAAGATCAATGAGAGTGAATGGACCACTCCTAAAACCTGAAATTATTTCCAAAATATCCAAATATTTACAAAATATAATATCAGCAAACTCACGAGAGAAAACTGACATCAAATCCCCAGCAAAACTTTTGAAAGAGTTTTTGGTACTTGTTTCTTTACACCAAAATTGATGAGAAAAACTACAAGCAGTACTAAAATCTCTTGAACCTTAGAACCAAGTAATATCATATCAGATCCAAATAACATCATATCAGATCCAATAAAGTCCATACCAGATCCAGGAGTGTGCTCCACCGAACTGGTAGATGCACAATTTTCTCCTTCTTCAAAACCTTTGAAAGAGATTTTTGGTACTTGTTTCTTCACACCAAAATTGATGAGAATAGCTACAAGTGGTACTAAAAGATATTGAACCCTAGAATCAAGTAATATTAGATTAGATCCAAATAATATCATATCAGATCTAATAAGGTCCATATCAGATCCAAGAGTGTGCTCCATCGAGATGGTAAATGCACATTTTTCCCCTTCTTCAAAGGTTTACCATTACACCAAAGCCTGCAGATGTTGATGAACATTTGAAAACCCAGCACAAGGCCATATCACCAAGAAATTCCCAGAGGTGCGGCGATTATACCATGTTGTTGTACCGATACTCCAACACCCCTCCTCTAGTGTAGCTCGAGGGAATTGAACCTTAGACCTATGTTCTAATACCATGTAAGGTTTGTAGTTACACCAAAACCTCCAGATGTTGATGAACATTTGAAATCCAACACAAGGCCCTATCACCAGGAGTGTCAGTTAGTCCACTTGTTTTATATTCCCAGAGGTGCGGCGGTTATACCATGTGGAGGTTGTACTGATACTCCAACACCCCACCTCCAGCGTAGCTCGGGTGAATTGAACCTGAGACCTCTTCTCTGATACCATATTAGAATTTGAATGCCATTTAGATATTCAAGAAGATAGTTATAATAATGTTTGCAGCAAAACAATGGAGAATGAAGATACAAATTGAACAAAACAAACCACACAGGAAACATACAAGTATTGCTCAGGAATTTACAGTATCATTCACAATAATAAAATTCGGTGTTACAATAGTTTAAATAGGAAAAAAATTTGAATGCATGACATGCAATTCAAATCTATCCACTGGATATGACTGTAGCTAACTGACCATCTAACTCATGGTGTCTCAATTAATGTCGCAGTCCAACAGATCAACTCCCAGATGTCCAACAACTCAAACAATCAGTGAAAACTAGTTAACTCAATGCAACTGAGTGTGGTAGATTGGAAAAGGCCCCTACTCCACATGCAGCCATGCATTATCCATGCAAAGCTTGCGCTAGCTAACTGATTGTGAACTAACTAAAAGTAACTGGGGACTAACTGAGACTAACTAGTACTAACTCCAACTAACTAAAGTAGGTTGGTGCCAGAAATCCCAATGGCTCCTAAAATGTAGGGATTGGTCTAGGAGGCGCCCAAACCGATGCATGCACATGCAGTAAGTGGAAGTTAACCTCTAGCAGTGTTCCCCACACTCTAGTGACTAGTACATGTGGCCCCATTAGGGCAAGTGGACCCAATGGTACTAGTGGACCCAATTCATTATTTAAGGTTCCTAAATTAGGCTAAATAATCTAATAGACAGTATGGTCAAGGGAGAATTAATAATCCTAACATAAGTGGTAAGAAATTCTTCATGAGGTGAGTGATGGTGCTATAAAGGTAGATTCCAAAGATTGATCCAAGATAGGGATCCCTCCTTCAAGATGTGGAATCTCATTGTCAAATTGATGATATGTATTTACATGGGTAAATTTATTAGACGATTATTTAATCTCTCCATATACTTCTCATTTTTATTCATTTTAATAAAAATCACACTTCTAGGAGGAATACAATTTTTCTTTACCTAATTGTAAATACGATATGTTTTGGTGGTATTTGAGTACCCCAAGAAAATTCATTTTTTACTTTGTATACCAAGTTTGTTTCTTTGTTCCTTAGGAATTAAGGCATAACAAATGGAACCGAATACTTTGAGATGTTTCACTAAAGGAATGTGGCCATACCTCATTTCATATGGAGTCTTGTTGGCAATAGCGTGTGATGTACTTTTGTTTATGAAATAGACTACATGGAGAACTGCATAAAACCAAAACATAAATCTCACATTCTTGAAAAATAGCATATTCAAGAGTGTCATGTTCATTCTTTCTGCTGCACCATTATGTTGTGGATCATATGGAATAGTATTTTCATACATAATCTCAAGTTAACAAATATATTTTTCAAATTCATTATAAGTATATTATTTTTTATTATCACTACGATGAGTGCTAATGTGAGCTTGTGCTTTAGTTTTAGTCTATACATTAATTTTTTTTAAATGTTTCAAATCTTTTAGTTTTTTTCTTCAATAAATAAACCCAACACATCTTGGTTTAATCATCAATAAAACCCATGGTATATTTATTACCATTTGCAGAAGCAATAGGCATAGAGCCATACAAGTCAAAGTGTATCAACTCTAATTTTCTATATGCTTTAGGATTTGAATCATGGAAAAACTGCTTACTATGTTTACCAAGGATACAAGATCACATTGCTTCAACTTCTTTGGAATGGTGGGAAAACTAGAAGAACTATTCTTCTTCAACATTATAAGACTATCATAATTGACATGTCCATACCTAGCATTCCACAAGAGACTAGATGACAAAGTACATTTTTCATGCTGAGGGTAGTTTGCAAAATTATTAGCTCTTGCAGATGTCTCTTTCAATTTCAATAGTCTCTCATCTTCCCATCCAATCATGATGAGTTGGTTGTCAAAGGATATCTTTATCTCAACTTTACCATTAAATATGTGGATGGAATGGCCTTGCTGTCAAATGTGCACAAGAGATAACAAGTTTCTTTGCAACTCTAGAAGATAGAGAACATTCTGCAACATAAGATCATAAAATCTAGGAAATTTAAGCCCATTGGTGCCAATTCTTTTAGGTTTGAGGTTAGACTTTTTTTGCAAAGTACACTATACCATCTACAATGTCATTCAAATCTTCAAAAACATCTCTTCTATATGTCATGTGGTGGGTAATACCAGTGTCAAGAAGCCAAGTCTCCAAGATGCAAATGAAGTATTGAACAAAACTTCATTTATACCAACATTACATTGTGAAACAATGAAATGCACAAATTCAAGAGCTTTACTAGTTTCATTCAAGATTCACCTCTTTGTTCTTTCTTCTCTTATTTTTTTGATCTTCTCCCATAGAATTCTGCACGTCTTTTCCTCATTCCTTTCTTTCCACAACAAACATATTGAAGGTTAGATCTCTCACCATGGTTATGTCTGCTCCCCCCTACCTTTGAAGTTCTTTCTTCCATGCCCTCTTTTGTTTCCATCTCCTCTAGAAGAATCATGATTGATTCTTCCCTTTTTGAGCAAGGCACCCAATCTCTCTAGTGGGTTGAACTATCTTCTTTCTAAAGGCTTTCACTCGTTCTATAGTTTTCTCCACTAGAGTGTTAAATTTGAGGTCTTTCAGTTTACCACTATCTTGAAATCACTCAAGATAATGGGAATATTCAGGGTAGAGGACCTTGATAGAGGCAGTGAGAGGAAGCTCTACTTTCACTTCAGTGTCATCAATTTCATGCATGATGGCTTTAATATCAAATGCTACAGCCATGGGATCATTAGCCTTCAACACTAGGTTGAAGAGCTTCAATAATAACTAAATTAGCTCCAAGTCTGAGTGTTAGTCATACAAATCCTTCAATTTCTATACAACATCATAAGAAAGTTTAGTAGATATTATATGCCAACTTTCCTCTTCACTTACTATAACATCGATCAATGCATGTCTTTTTGTTTCCATATTGCAAGCTCTTTATATGTTTAAGGTTTTATAGGTGCAATGCCATCTTCTCATTCACAAATTCCATTCCACAAATCATTGAAGATGAGGGTGTGCTTGATTTTCCTTGACCTTTCTAGATAGTTGTCCTTACCACTGAGTACCACTCCAACAATTAAAACTAAAAAATGCATATCTATAAGAAAATCACTTCAAACTTTGCAATTAAGTAAAACACAAACTACAAATGACTCAAAGGTAAAATGGTCAACTAGATTTATCTCATCTCTTTGAAATAGGTAACAAAGTCTTTATTAAATCAATATCTTCTATCACATAAGAACAAATAATGAGCTAAAAAATTCACTACAATACAATCTTTGTGATAGTCTTTACTATGCAAACTATAGTACAATATTTACGTTAGGACATCAACAAAATGACGGAATTAATCCATCAAACTGTCTTGATTTTATATATTATGTGATTTTAAATTTTATATATAGTCTTTACGAGGACGGACGGCTTTAAGGGCCATAGATCGCTTGGAGATATTGGTCGTTTACTCCTCAAGACGATTCCGTCAGCTCAAAACAAAACATGCAGGAGACACGTAGGACGAGGTAGAGAGACCAGCAAGAAGCAGGATGCAAGAAGAGTGACTACGCAGAGGTCTAAGTGGAGATCATGGGTTCCTCAGATTTGGCGCATAGTGTGAGTGTGACTACGAGTGTGACCATGCAACGTGCATGGTCGTGGGTTCCTAAGAAGGTTAGGTTACGTTAGGTTAAGATCGACAAGGAGTTGAAGGTAAAGATGAGGGAGAAGGTCACGCA
>LPNX010920168.1:80481-173154 GCA_001517045.1 Pseudotsuga menziesii | reverse complement strand
ATTAAACCAATTTTTTTTTGCATGGTAAATTTTTTTTTGACCTTCTATGAAGGGTAAAATGGCCTTTGAAGGGCTCTGAAGGCTTCAAATTTGAAGCCTGGTCACGCATGATACGAATACACAGATTAACCTAGAAAAGAGAATACGGAGCCACCAGAATGCGGAGAGTTAATGCCAGGATGCATATCTATGCAGACCAAAGAGGAGGATTAGGTACCAGAAGATAGGTCATCATAATGCCAATGAGGAGACGGGAGGACAAAATTCTACGGAGGTACTAGATAGTTAGCAGTAGTAAGCTAAACTTTAGACATTTGCACTTAGAATTCGGGGAGTTTTTATTTTTTTATTTTTTGGTTAAAATATAGTAAATCTATTTTTGCAATAAAAAATATAATTTTAACACAAAAAATTTCATTTTCAATAACAAATAGTGTTACCGAATTCCAAACTTGCCTGGAAAAGTACAAGTGGTCTATAGATTAGCTAACTCCCAAAGATAGTTATGACAAAACCAAGGCTTTGAAACTAATGATTAGAATGCTTATCCGTTGATGTGAATTATGTCTTAACACTAGGATAAAGTAGAAAAACAACTAATTTTCTTTAAATATTTTATTAAATTTTTAGGTTTTTATGAGAAAGAAATGTATATTTATGTTATACTAATTTATATCTCATATTTTTGGCTTTATTAAGCAGGTTAACAAGATTAATCTGAATGTAATAAGTGTATAATCAAGATTCATTTAATGGTGGTAGTTAAGTCTGTTCGACTTTACCTCTGTTGTTCTATGGACATTCACTGGCCACAAGTTGAGTAGGTGTGCTAGTATATTATCTAAGATTTTGGACTTCCTTTAGTTGATCAACAAGATTAATCTGAGTGTAATAAGTGCATAACATGAATTCATTTCTTGATCTTCGTATCTTGTTATGCTTAAATGCATCTTGATTAATATTAAAAAAAAAAAACTAGTTAAGGGATATCAATTTTCACATGAGTTAATTTTTTTATTTTTATAATTGTTAATTATGAATTTTGAAGAATTCCCATAAAATCAAACTGGATAGTACACTTGTCTCATTCTAGTCCATAGATGAAAAATCATAAATGATAGTCCACCCCAAAATTCTAAAATATATAAAAGGTAATTATGTCAAAAAATAATATTTAATATTCACCTATTCTATATTAATATTAGTGAGAAAAAATGTATATTACTAGCAACAACCATATTAATAAGATTAATATGTTTGGAATACTCACAGATTGATAATGTTTTTTTTTATTTTAAATGTGTCAAATATATGCCTGTCTATGTATTCTTAACATATTAATCTTATTAATATAGTTGTTAGGTTTAAACCTAAAATTACATAGCAAATCCATTCAAAGTGATAGTAAACTCATTTTATACCAAATAAAATATTTAATTACATAACCCTGCCAAATACCAAAAGGATTCTTATTAAAAATAATAAACAACCATTTTACAATTTTTCTAAGATCAATAATTTACAAATTCCAAAATAAACAAACCAGACTCAACATTTCGTGAATGTCTAATTAAAATCCCTATTGCACGATTATTTCACAGTTTGGAAGGATGACAATCTCTTTCGAAATCAACCTTAGGTTATCACACGCTAAAATCGAAATACCTCACATCTCGCTAAAATCTAAATACCTCAGATTTTTAAGCTTTACTATTTGAGAGGGCAACGATTTGAAATTCATACAATGACCCAGGTTTAAACTTCCTCCAAAGGTGTTTGTTTGTCTATGAGATCCATAAGCGTATACCAGTACCGGATATCCTAGTTAACGGAATTAAGTTATCATATTTGAAATCCAGGCCTGGAATTCTGGAGGCAGGGTGTCTGGTAGGTAACATAGAAGACCTGGCAGATGTGGTATTTGAGTTTCTTGGTTCCTAGGTCTTTCCAGAAGGGCAACACAGAGTTGAAGTTGGGATTATTTTCGAGAAAATAAGTCGATTCCACTCTATCCCAAACACCCAACCCTAGTATCTGCGCCCCTTCCAGGGAGTCATAGAAGGAGTACGATAATATGCCCTTTATCCCAACAAAGTATGACTTGAGAACAACGAGACATTAGTATGAAAACACATCTTGTTTCTTCCAACTTGATATGTACATTCTGTGCACACTCACGATGTTGCTCAACGATAACTGAGTAAAGGGAGAGGCTCTACTGATCTCCTATGAACTCTGACGAAACCAACCAGAGTCCACTACTCTCACCGCGCAATCCATACCCTTTGTGAACGTCGTTTCCTGATCACACAACGAAATCGATGGGCGGGCCAATTAATTATTAGCTGCGACCGATCTACTTTTGTGATCACATTATTATACGCAGTAATGGAATACCAATGTCTAACACATCCCTCGCGCAGATTTAAAGTCGGCATGTGATTGCCATCTGATTTCCCATTCCATGTTGCAAAAACTGCGGCCTTAACACACAGATCAAGATATAAGAGATATCATGCATACATACCCATGAGTGTTGAAGGATTTTGAGAATGGCAACTTTGATATTGATTCATTTTTCGAGAAGAGCGGCCACTCTCGCCATGTGGGTGACTGCATCATGAATGTTGTAGCCATACTGAGTCTCATAGATGTTGAATGAAACCCACCTTACGCTTAGGATTTTCTGCGCGTGATGAGAGGAGCATGATATCATTTTGTTGAGTTTCTTCGTATGCAATAAGGATTTGTTCAAAAGTTTCCGTATAGAACTTTAAAGCATCTCTTGCATGAAGGAATGGAACACATAATCGCCATATCCACCACGCGGTTTCATCCATCGTCTGAAAACATGAACCACTATGTGGCTTACTTATATCAACTAATTCCAATTTGAACAACGCGGAAAGACGATTTGAACTTCATGCAATGACTCAGGTTTAAAAATTGAGATGACAATACCAAGCAATTGTTGATGGACAACTGTATATTAGCTAGATGCCCAACTACAAGATGCATACGTTTATTAGGAGTTTGGAGGAGTTTATTAGACGATTTAATTAGGAGTTCTAGTCTTATATGACTTCACATTAGCTAGACTCCTAGATACCAAATGCAATTGGACTAAACATTAAGTGATTAGAGTTGAAGTTAAGCTAATAGTTGTATCTAATCGTCATTCAATATAACTGTGATTAGAGTTGAAGTTAAGCTAATAGTTCTAGAATCATTGGAGTTAAGCTAATAGTTGTATCTAATAATGGATGGAGTTAAGCTAATAGTTGTATCTAATAATGGATGGAGTTAATCTCGTAGTTGTATCTAATAATCAAATAGTTGAAGATTAGTTTTAATTTTTACAATTATCACTAACTGTACTTATCACATGTTAATTAAGTTATTTTTTATTTTTTTGAAATTATTAATTATTAATTTTGGACTTACGCGCATAGAATCAATCTCGATGGTACACTTGTCTCATTCTCGTTTAATCTTGGACAACGCCCATAGAATCAATATGGACCATACACTTGTCTCATTCTTATCGGTAGATGAAAAAGCATAGATGGTAGTCCACCCCAAAATTCTAAGATATATACGCCTATCAGTGTAACAAGGACTTGCAAAGCATATCTAGAGTGTACGCTGAGAGGTATATATTTGGCATATTGTAAGATTAATATGCTTGAAATGCGCTGAGAGGTATATATTTGACATATTGATAATGTTTTTTTTACTAAAGAATGTGTTAACTACTTGTATCTAATAGTTAAGCTAATATAACAACCACTTAATTTATGGTTGTTAAGCTCATAGTTGTATCATCATTGGAGTTAAGCTAATAGTTGTATTTAATAGTTAATTTAAAAGTTAATATAAAGCTTAGACTAAGCCTTATGCACTTTAAGTGACTCCCAACTTCCATATGGAGTTCAACTGTCACATAAGCTGCACATTACCTAAGTGATTGTTCTTGGTGCATGACTTCACTGCAATCAAGGTCAACTTCTCATACTAAATGATGGAGTTCATCTAAATTTAATTTAATAGTTGTATCACTATTGGAAAATCCTAATAATTATCCAATATAACCGCGATTAGAGTTGAAGTTAAGCTAATAGTTGGAGAATCCTTGGAGTACTTAAGCTAATAGTTGTACCTAATAGTTAATCTAATACTTATCCAATATAAGTGTGATTAGAGTTGAAGTTAAACTAATAATTGTAGAATTATTGGAGTTAAGTAGCAAGCTAATAGTTAATTTAAAAGTTAATATATTGGCAATTATCTATATGGAAAACCTAAACATGTAATACTAACTCTATATAAGTAGATGCCCAACTATGAGATGCGGTATTTTATTAGGAGTTTATTAGGAGTTCGACTCTTACATGACTCCACATTAGCTAGACTCCTAGATGCGAAATGCAGTTGAACTAAGTCTTAAGTGATTATAGTTGAAGTTAAGCTAATAGTTGTAGAATTATTGGAGTTAACCTAATAGTTGTATCTAATAGTTATCCAATATAACTGTGATTAGACTTGAAGTTAAGCTAATAGTTCTAGAATCATTGAAGTTAAGCTAATAGTTGTATCTAATAATCGATGGAGTTAAGCTCGTAGTTGTATCTAATAATCAAATAGTTGAAGGTTAATTTTAATTTTTACAACTATCACTAACTATACTTATCACATGTTAATGAAGCTATTTTTTATTTTTTTGAAATTATTAATTACTAATTTTGGAGGAAGCCCATATAATCAATATGGATAGTACACTTGTCTCATTCTCGTTTAATCTTGGACAACTCCCATAGAATCAATCTTGATGGTACACTTGTCTCATTCTCGTTTGTAGTTGAAAACGCATAGATGATAGTCCACCCAAAATTTCTAAAATATATACGCCTATCAACGTAACAAGTCCTTGCAAAACATATCTAAAGCACACCGCAATTTGATGGTAAGAATATTGCAGGTTTTTGCAGAGCATATTTAAAACACAAAGATTGAAGATATTCCAAGTTCTTGCATATCTAAGGTACATATGTTGAGAGTAAAATTGTTTATATTTTTAAAGGTATGAAAATTACTATAGATAAATATGTATTGTATTCAAATTTTCTATATGTATGATATTCAGATTTGTGCTATATAGAGAGAGGATGTGAATATTATTTTGAGATATAATTAAATAAACTTTGGTAACTACTATCAATGTAAATAATAATAATAAAAACTTTATAAAAATTTGATATAAAAAAAATTATAATTTAGAATATTTATCTTAAGGGAGAGACACATGAAAAGTTCTTGTTGGTGAAATAATTGCACTACTTACTATTAGATTTGTGGTTGTGCGCATGCTAGTAGTTTCTATTATTTAGTATTTAGTTTCTGTGAAGATTTACATGTTATATGATTTGTTAAAGTCTTTCGTATGGCTATATATTGAGGCCAATGCAATGTAATAGAAGTGCTGATGACTACAATTGATATGCAGATTCTTCTTACGTGGTATGCGAGCAGAGACATTTGAGGACACTGTTGCCTAGTAAAGTAGGCCTTGGTTGAGAACGATGTTGTTCGATGAAGAAGACGACGCTGCCATCTCCTGAAGGAGTTTTCCCATTGGTGAAGGGCATTGTCACCTGGTGAAACTATCAACACTTCAGGAAGTAACTGTTGAAGAAATATCTAGGGTTCTCTGCAAGAAAAACAGACTACTTTTTCTCCAGTGAATCGAGCGTATTCATCTCACCATATTCTTTCTAACTATCTAATTCTTTTTTTGTAAAAGAACAAGTGGAGGATGTTGTTGCGTTTCATTCAGTCAAGTTTGATGTAGCAGTAGAGGCAATTCACAGTTGTTAGTCATGGTAAGTTGGGCATGGTAGCTCACCCATGATCGCTGAGGATGTTGCATTTCCTTGGATAATTGTTGGAAAAGGCGCCTTGGGATCTTGCTTGTGATTGAGGATATTTTTTTTATTGGAGAGATATATGGGTTTTGCTAGGTGCAGTGATCCAACTCAAGCAGAATCTACACATAGAGAAACCATATGTATGAATTATTGAAATCTTCATGTAGCGTTCATTATTCATTAAAATCAACTTGAAACATATTTTAAATTTAAAACACAACATATCATATACCAATGCGACATATACAATGTCATCGTCCTAATTCCATCACCATGAGAATTACTAGTTCAAAATACAAAACAAATGTATGAATTTTCAAACATATAAATTTTAAATCCTATGTTAAAATTCCATGCTCATAGACTCAATCTATGGTAATTGCATCTCCATCTTCATCATTGTCATCACTAAATTCTTCGACCTCATCACTACCAATGCCCTCATCTCTAAACATTTCTTCATTGCATTCATCATCCATGTCATGTGTAGATGTTCTCACATCATCAACACTCCTAGAAGATGATCCCGCATCATATAATGTAGCAGGAGGAACCTCTCTTACTCTCTTTGAACTCAATGTCTTCCCCTCTAAATATACCATCCACAAGTTTAAGTTGCAAAGAACGTTGGTCAAATCTGCCAATTTGTTAGCAGACAAATTCTTTCACTTCTTGCTATGGATGAACTCATGTGTGCTCCAACTCTTCTCGTAGGCTGATGCACTACTAACTTGTCTTTTTATGTGAAAATGTACATCAACACTTAGATTTAAAATACACAATTTACCTGGCCCAAAACTTTGATTGCAAGTTATTTCAAATATGGTGTCTCATAACCTTGCATCATCCACCACTTAGCAGGTGTGCTATCTACACAAGCCATATCTCCTACCACTTGTGTTGTAGTAAAATAATTACTAGTGTCATTCATATATGTTAGGGATTGTATTCATATTTTATTTTGCACCTTAAAGTCGGGACACATGCTCTCTGCATAAGTATAAAACCCATCCATTCTGTCAACATCTCTATGTATATGAAAATAATTAGGTGCTAAGAAAACACTTGTAGCATGCAACGACTTATGCCACATCGTCCATCTATTATCCACAATGACCCATATTTTGAAATTGTGATTGATCATTATCACATGTAGTCGTTATGTGTTTCTTTCTTCTATCCATGCATTTATAAACAAATCTCATACATGCAACATCTAAATCAACCATCCTCAATACTTTTACAATAGGCTCACAAATAGATAGAATTTTATGTGCCGGTAGCCATGATTGAATAGTATTCTCTAGCATTTTTCCATGTTCACCCTTTGCTTGAGGTTATTGTTTATCCGCTCTAGATTGCAAACAAGTGATCTCAATGCATTTTTTGCTCTACCAACCTCTTCAATGCAATGTAATGAGTTGCAAATCTAGTGTCACCCGGTCTAAGTAAATTTTGAGTGGCAATATTTCTAAATATACTTAATGTCAATCGATTATTAATAATAAACTTGATTGTTTTTCTTGCTAGATTTATAACTTCATGAACCCAAGGTATCTTACCATTGTCATGGAGGGACAAATCTATACAATGCAATGCACAAGGTGTCCAAAAAAACTTTGGAAAATGTTTCATTAGTAATTCACTAGCACAAACACAATTGGATGTATTATCAATAACAACTTGTACTACTTTGTCCTCCCCTAAAGACAAGATGGTGTCCCTTAGTATCTGAATAAATATTCAACACTCTTTGGTTTGTTCATAGAATCCATGGTGGACAAATGAATCACTCCTCGAGGACAACACACAAGGGTATTCACAAGGGGTCTAGATTGTCGATCAATCCAACTATCACTCACTAGAGTGAAACCGATAACCTCCCATGAATCCCTAACATGCTTAACCCTTTTTTCTATTCTATCTTTTCTACTCTCAACTCCTTTGGTTCTAAGAGTATTATAGCTAGGAGGATCATATGATGGACCAAATTTTGTTGCCTTCTTTATCGTGTCTTGGATCAAATGGATTCTAATAGTATTAAAAGAAATATTACGACCAATGAAAAAATCATAGATTGAATCATTTAAGTCCTTTCGCTCCAATGGCTTCCAAGCTTGCTTTAGTGTTTGTTGTCTTGCATCTGGATCCTATAGAGTAGGTTCTCTTTGGGATCCATATGGCATATGCGATGTTGGTGATGTCATGGAAGTTCTTGAAGGGGTAGAAATAACTCTTCTCTCATGATTGCGTCTTGCACTTTCCTCTTTTTAGTTGCATGGCTATAATTTATTTTTTTGTGAGATTCACTGTCTTCCCTTAAACTCTTTCTCACCTCTGACTTAATCTTTTCATATCCTTTGACTCCTCCACCAAATCCACCTACAATTCCAAGCAAATGATCTCTTGGTCAAGTCACTAATGTCCCACATTTTTTTATCACATTATTTACAATAGATCCTTCGATTTGTTTTTTTATATAAATATCTACATTCATGACTTTTAGATTTGGATGATTGAGAGGCCATTAAATTTAACCTATAGGAAATAAAATATTGATTAAAAATTAAAACAAAAATAAATAAAAATACAATATTAATAATAAATAAGTTAATATTAAAAAAATATAGTTTTTCAAAAAATTATATAAAAAGATAATTTTAATAATAAATAAAAAATATAATAATAAACAAATATATAATAATTTTAATAAATAAATAAATAAAAACAATATTTGTTAGCGATTAGTATGGTTAAAAAAATAAAATATTTGTTAACAAAGTAAATACATAATGAATTATGCAACAAATTAAAATAACCTTAATACAAAATCAATAAAAATAAAAGGAAATAAAAATCAGCGGAAATAGAGGGAAATAAAATGACGTAATGAACTTGTAGCGAAATGGGAGTTGTAAACTTCGAAGTTCAATGAAACATGCAATTCGCTGAGCCTAAGAGCGTGAAGGAACCCAGCATAAGATTTGAGTATGTAATATAAATAAACTATGAAAATTCTTAAAATTCCAAAACTCGAAAATTTAAAACCAGAGTCAAATTTTAGTAGCTCAGTCTCAATGCGCAATGCTCAATGCTCGGTTGATGTCATATGACAAATGTGTGAGATGAATTGCGACTCGTGAGTGTGCACTGTGGATTTTGGAAGACTCTCATCTTCTTTCTCTCGATCGATCTCGTTAATGCATAATGACTCAAAGTTTCAAAGCAATGAGGAGCTTATTTATAGTTGTTTATGACTTTATAATTATTGATTTTTAAATATTACACGTCTCTTGCAAGCCCGTAGCAAACATTTGACTAATTTTGTATATATTCGAAATTTCCATACATAAACCCTAAATGCCCGAATTATGCTACTATGTATGTTTTGAATTATAGTCTTTTTTTTATCTTATTATTTATTTGATATGAAATGGCCAATTTGCATCATTTGCGAGTTCAAAAAATTGAATGGAAAGAATTATAGCTTATGGAGTTATAACATATTAACCATTAGCAAGTTTTCAAATTTTGATGTAGTCATTTTAAATAAAAGAAAAAGTTAAAAAAAAAACTTATCATATACAAGCTATATTGCTTCTCAAAGTGTCAGTAGTAGATACAATGGTTCCAAAAGTAAGAAATACCATTGCATCATCGTTATTATGGAGAAATCTTAAAAACAAGTACCAAGCATTAGAGGAATGGCGATCATTGTATTCGAGGAATCTTTTCTTTTCCACTAAGTTATAGGAAGGAGAGTTAGTCTTAGAATTTATGTTGCAGTTCAAGGATCTTTGTAATCAATTATCTCTTATTAAAAAGTCTATGGATGATGAAGATATGGCTGTTTTTGTGATGTGGAGCTTGTTGACATCTTTTGAGTCATTTGTTGAGTCTTTGCATCTATTTGGGGAGAACAAACAACTTACATTTAAGAGGTTATCAACACTTCTACATAAGGAAAGAAGGCTAGATTCAAATGCAAAGACAAACAAAGCAATTGGCAATTGTGGTGTGAGAGAGGTTAACAGTGCATATAAAAGGTGAAAATTTGGATGTTATTACTGTAATAATCCTGTACATTTGAAGTAAGATTGTTGAAAAAGAAAGTCTGACTTAGAATGTGGACAAATGAAATCAAGCCATGTCAATGTTGCTGAAGGAAGTGAAGAAGAAGCAGCATGTGATTCTGCATTTGTGGCATCACATAATCAATCAACTGAATCTACAACCTAGCATTTCGACTCAGGTGCATCTCGCCACTACACATGCCATAGAGGGTGGTACACTCGATAAATCATGTGTGTTGTTCCACAAAATCTTGGTTCCCCACTATCGAGGTAGGGCTCTCCACCTTAAGAATGATTATTCGACCTTGTGTTTGGTCTGATTCCATGCAATAGAATTGATGATTCCGCCTCCCCCTTCTATGTATTAAAGGATAGATCCTTGCTCAAATAACTATTGACAGAATTTACTTAAGCAATATCTTTGATTCCAATTCTTTGAAGATACGAGTAATAATGAATCTGTTTTTTTTGGGTGATGGATGGACTCACTATGTTAGAGGTGAGGTTGTGGGGGATTTTTGTGCCATATTGAAGCATACTTTTATATACACTTTCAAGAATGTTTGATATGTTCGAGACATGAACAAAAATATGTCATTTATTAGTGATATCACTAAGAATCCTAATCTTTTTGTAAACTTTCAAGGAAACAAGTATATGACTACTATTCATGATAAAAAGGTGATTATTGTTGGTATTGGCGAGAAAGGGTTGTATTAACTTGTTGATCTAAAAACAAAAAAGGAACATGCACTACTTGCAGTAGAGTACCAATATACTTTGGAATGAAAGGTATGGGTATCACAACCCTACGACACCCTCGTCACTTTGGTGACTAAGTGGGATGTGCTGCACTTCCGGGAATGCCTTGAGGGCGATACCAACACAAGTGTTCACCGATAGACTACGCGTGAACGGTGCACCAAGTTGACCCCTCCCTCCGCGAGCATACAGAACTCAGTACAACCGTCGACAATCGCACCCGAGGGAGTTGTCGTCAAATTGTCGTGAGTTTGCTTCTGCACCAGCGCTGGTGTCTGTCAAGGTCAACGCGTTTCCTATTAGTGCGCCTGCGCTGTGGCTGCGAGATTGGAGTGCCTCTCGAGTTTTCTAACCAAGTGAGCTTGCTTCTCCTCCCATTCCTTCCATTAAAATGTCTTGTTCACCCTTTTATTTCTGTCATTTGGGTGGGCGCAACCCAAGGTGGGAGTTCCCTTGCTTAGCGCTCACGCCAAGCATCATGTCAACGTCGAACTGTTCAGCTACGTTCGTTGAAACCACGGGCGCTTCGGTCCAACGTCCCCACATATCTGTGCTCGCACGTTCCCGACTATTCACTTCCACGATCTTCGTGTGTCCCTTGTGGGAACATCTTCCGTGGGATGGGTGGGCACGGCACTTGTGCAAGCGCGCCCCAACTCCCCGTTTCGTCGCTTCCCCTGTGGTCCACTTGAGCGCTCAGCTCCCCAGCGCTCTTCTACACTATGTCTCCAACGCACGTCCTCGCTTCTGGTTTCGATGGGCTTGCAAGGCGCCAAAGGTAGGAGCGAGCGTCTGCTATGGGAGAACGCCCAATCATGGTCTGTGCGCCGCCCTACTTAGTGTAGTTGTGTGGTCGGTCGTTTTGGGCATGGCGCTCCTTTCCATGCCTCTACTTAGCCAATCGCATCCTGTTGGGTAGGAGTGCTTGCTCCTTTGGGTGTGAAGGTGGCATGCCTTAGGACACTTGGTCCGATGGCTGTGACAATGGGCATCTAAGTTATCAATATTCTTCTATACTTAGTAAGATTAATATGGTGGGTGGTCTTCCATGTCATAATGTATGTATAGGCTTCGAGATGGGAAAACAACATTGACATTCATTTGCCACTAATAAAGCATCGTGAGCCAAAGGAGTTTTGGACATAGTACATGCTCATTTTCATGTTCCAACAAGACACCTATAGTGAATGGACCTAAGTATTTCTTGATACTAGTTGATGATTTTACAAGGAAAATGCGGGTTTATTTTCTGAATAATAAGTTAGGTTCTTTTTCAAAGTTTGTAACATGGAAAGATTTGGTTCATAAACAAAGAGATAAGCAGCTAAAATATCTAAGATTTGATAATGGAAATGAGTTTGTTTCAACATAGTTTAAGGAACTATGCAATAGGGAAGGTATACATAGACAATATACCACTCCATAGAGTTCACAACAAAATGGAGTTGTGGAAAGGAGGAATATGATTGCACCTAGAGTAGCGAGGTGCTTACAACCCATTATGGGTGAGATGTGTAATGTTGCATGTAACGAACTAACGTTATGTACCAAAAATAAAAAGTATTTTTTATTTTATTTAGGCTCTTAATATTAAAAAAGAAAAGCGAATAAAAAATAATTAGAAAAATACATATCCGCTCATAAAATTAAAATGTAAAACCAAATAAAGTGTCATAAAAAAATAACACCTCAAGAAATTGGATGCCTCTCGGTGCTTGATAGATCAGTTTTTAGGATGGATCTATGCTGGTAGTTATGGAGATAGCAAGGTGCATGGTGCACAACTAGAATGTACCATATAGGTATTGTGTGAAAGCAGTAAATACCACGATCTATTTCCTTAATAGAAGTCCTTGTAAATCTTAGTTGAATATCACTCCCAATGAATCATGGTCGGGTAGAAATTATTCTATAAGTGATTTAAGTGTTTTCATTTGTATTTATTTTGCACATATTCTTCAAGAAAAGAGAAGTAACTTAGATTTAAAAAGCTAGGTATATATTTTAGTTCCTATAGTGAGTAGTCTAGAGCATACCGACTATTGGATGTATTTAGAAATAAATTGTGATTGATAGAGTTGTTGTTGCAGATGAGAAAATACCATTCTTATCTGATAATAGTAAATATATGGATAACAATGTATGTGAAGTTATTGTTAATACAAGAACAAGTTTTGTTGTTGAAATCAAACATGGGTTTGAACCAAAAACATCAAAGGAATCTAGTTCTAGGGAGGGATATAGTGAAGAAGACAAGGATTGTTCACAACAATATTGAAAAGGATAACATAAGAGAGAAAACTGGTACTATAACACGATGTATGGTGTGCAGGAAGATGAATTGCCAAAAGAAATGGAAGGTCTATCTATGAGAATGGGGCAACATATTGTGTAAGGTGGTGAGTATGTAAATTTTTCTCTAACTTCTATTGTTTTCTAGGTATTTGAAACTAGAACATTTGAAAAATACAAAGGAAAACTTGAGTGAGAAGATGCCATGAAGGTGGAATATGATGCATTTATAAGAAACAAGACTTGGGTACTATCAAGCTAGCACTATCATTGGAGTTATGCAAATCTTGTTCTTGAGTTATTCAAACTATTATTGTTGTGCTATTGTCCATTTAAAATTGTCTTTACACATCCCTTAGTTAACTTATTCATTGACCAAGCTCTGTGGTTGAATCCCAATATAAATCTATAATAGAAAATTTCTAAACCAAGGAAACTCCTTAGTTCATGAATGTTTCTTGGAGTGGGTCATTCCCTTATGATTTGTATCTTTTTTGGGTCGAATTGAACGACTACTATGTTGATCACATAGCTCAAGTATTCGATCCTCTTAATTTCAAAAGAGTACTTCTCCAAGTTCAAGTAGGGGTTGCGTTATCTAAGAGTGTTAAGCACTTGTTGAAGCTACTACAAATGCTCATCCCACGATATGTTAATAATCATGATGTCATCTAGATAAACAATGACACGTTTTCCTATAAAATTTCTTATAACATCATCCATATATCTCATAAAATTTACAGGTGTGTTAGTTAAACCAAAAGGCATTACTAACCATTCAAATAGGCCTTCCTTGGTATTGAAAGTAGTCTTCTATACATTTGAGGACTCTATGGAAATTTGATGATAACCCAACTTGAGGTCAAGTTTGATAAATAATTTAGCATCTTTCAAATATTCAAGTATAGGAAAAGGATATTGATTCTTTACTGAAATATTATTGAGATACTTGTAGTCGATGCACATGCGCCATGTCCCATATTTCTTAGGAACTAGGATGACTAGACTTTTATAAGGAGAGGAGATGGGCCGAATATTCTCTAAAACATATCTTCTATAAAGATGTGCATTGGTTAATGAAGAACCGAGAACAAGATCAATGGAGTGTTTTGCTTGGCAATGTAGTGGTACTCTAGTTCGATCTTTGAACATATATTTGTATTCTTAAATTACTTTGTCAACTTGTTGTTTCTATCTAGAATTGTGATTGGTGGAGATTCGATTGGTTATTTTGATCCTCTTGAAACAATGAGGTTTGATCATCAACAACATGAATTTATGAGCATGGTTGATCAACTTTTTGCCTTGTTTTGCTGAAATAATTTAGACTGTCGGCATGGGTCGACGTTTAGTAATGCCATAATATTGATTTTGGATTTTGAAAATCACTTTTTTTGGTATGGATGTAATGTCCCCTTCTTGGATTTTTGGAGAAAAGTGCAATTTGGGCAAAATTCGAGCTTAACTAGTCATGACCCTAGAGGGTTCCAACTTTCACCAAATGGTCCCGAATTTTGAAAGGAAATGGTATGGTGAGTATTAAAAAATCCCAATGTGTTTCATGGATAATTTGTATAAGACTTTAGACCTCTGCAACCTTGTATAGTTAGATACAAATAGGAAAGGAAATGATAAAATTAGAAATTGGGAAATAATGGTGGCCAAGTTGAAAGGTAAATTCCTTCCTACTGATTATACCCTTAATTTGTACATGAAGTTGCAGAACTTGAGGCAAAAAAAAATGACTATTAAGGAGTATACAAAGGAATTCTATAGATTTTCCATTAGATCTAGGTATAGTGATGAGGGAGATGAAGCTATATATATATTAAAGGGTTTAAGTATTCCATTTAAGATGAATTAAGTATATTTGTGAGGATTAGAACAATTGGAGAAGAATACCAACTTACCTTCAAGGAAACAAAAAAGTTTCCTAGGAAGAACCCTACTATTTGAGGGAAAGAAATACTTGGAGGTAAGGGTGTAACTTTGTTTGGAAGAAGACAGAGTAGTGTAACCAAAGGAGAAGAGAGCGGTAGTGCTAAGGCTCCAAATTAAGAAGTAAGAAGGAGCAATGAAGCCTATAAAGACAAAGGAAATGTCGATGAAAGAGGAAATTTGGGAGAAAAGGGGACTAAAAGGTCTATTGTGTTTTGTTACAATTGTTAGACACTAAGACACAAGGCTTACAATTTCCCTAAAAATTTGCATATTCTAAGGAGGGAGAACAAATCTCATGTTTCTCAAGGAGAAGAGATCCCTACAAGATCTACAGTTGGAGATAATATCGATAAATATTTTCTAGAAGCTAGAGGAAGCCCAATGTCCAGGAGAACCCTAGTTGAGTCTTCCATACAACCAAGAATATAAGAAACCATACCAATCGAAGTCTATTTTTAATACATTGTGAAGAATTGGAGGTAAATTAACAATAGACATGGAAGGAATATAAGGACCTTAGGCCCTAGTTGAAGCTTCTAGGGACCAAATACCATGAATAAGGCCTCAAACCACACAACAATATGCCCTGTATAGGATATTATTATCTTTATAGTGGGATATGGGAATCAATATGAGTCTGTATGATCTAGGGACGAATTTCAGACCATGTTTGGGAAAGAAATTTAGAAAATTAGGTCCTATGTCAACATTTTTGAGTTAATGGGTCATGATCAAGGTCATGAACCATAACATATACCCTTTAAAGTGGATATTTTTTATACAAGTTGGATATGGGCACAATCATGTATTTTTGCATAGTAGAGATGGGTATTAAGGACTTGATCATAATGACGGGAGGAAAACAAGTGCCTTACACAATAAATGGAAATCTAAGGCTAATTTTCCATGAACATAATGTAACGCCACAACACAAGCCCTTTAGAGGTGATATTTGTCCTCAAAGTAGAATATGGGTACCATTGTGAAGTATTGTGCACTGAGGATGGGTGTCTTAAGGCATTGATCATGGCCAAGGGGGGAAAATAAGTTCATTATGTCCTTGACAAATCCTTTAAGGACGAAGGGCCATAAACAACACCATAAAAAACATAACATGTCTTATATAATGACGTCATTATCCTTTGAGTGAGATTATATGTTACAATTACAAAGTTTTGTGCATCATGGTTGGGTCTCATGGCCTTAACCCTAGTTGGAAGAAAAATATAGTGAATTAGACACTAAATGAAGATTCTTGGGCTAATAGGCCATGCTCAAGGCCTTGAATTACACCATTGATCCTATAAAAGGGATCTTTTGCATACATGTGGGATAGGGTGCCATTAAGAGTTTTTGTGTAGTAGGAATGTGTTTGAGGGCATTAACCATGATTGGTGGAGGAAAATAAGATTCTTTATGCATAAATTAATTTTATCGGTATCATGGACATGAAATATTTCTTAAACCATGATAAAACCCTTTAGAAAGTATCAGTAATCAAGTTGGATATGGGTATCATTGTAAGGTTTTGCACATAAGAGATTGGTTTTCAACATTTGGTCTAAAATGAAGCTCTTAAGGGCCTAGTCCTTGAATTAGCCCTCAAACCACCATATAGACCTAGGTCATTGGCCTCTTGGTGGGATATGTGCATCATTAAGAGATTTTGTGCACTTGGCATGAGTCTTAGTTCCTTGACCATGCATTGTCGATGAAGGATAATAAGGGTTATATAATTGAAATTAATCTTATAGGGATGATAATATTTAGAATCAAATGGGATTTGGACACCATTATAAATTTTTAGACACAATGGATGGGTTTTGTGATGTTTAGCATCTTAATGGGAGAAAATAAAGTGTATTAGGACCTGAATGGATATTTTAAGGATCATGAAGCCTTATTGAGTCCTCAAACCACTACATAGGCGCTTTAAAGGTGATATTTGTCCTTCTAGTGGGATATGGGTTCCATTGTGAGGTTTAATTAAGTAAGGACGAGCATCTAGGTCATGACAATCATAGGAGGGAAATAAAGAGCCTCAAGTTTTTAATAAATAAAATTTTAAGGATTAGTCCACAAATATGGCATCAAAGCACCGCATGGGCCCTCTAAAAAGGATCTTTCATCTCTAAGTGGGATATGGTCACCTATAGGATGTTTTTCATACTAGGGAATTATCCTAGGGCATTGACCATGGTTAAATAGGAAAATAAGAGCCATATGACCTATATTAAGATTGCAAGGCTCATGGAAGAAAATCAAGTCTTGAACCATTACACATACCCTTTAAATGGGGAAATTTAGCCAAAAAATGGGATGCATGCACCATTAGGATGTTTTTTTTCACTAGGGGTGTGTCTTAGGGCCTTATCCATAGTCACATGGGAACCATTATGAGGCTTTCCACACCTGATGGTTCTTGCTACACTACCCAGGGTTCAATGATAAAAACCAATTTATTAGGGACTAAAATAATATTATGTGGTTCATGTACCATGCATAGGGTCCAAAAGCACCACACAATCCCTTTAAATGGAATATTTATCCCAGAAGTATAATATATACATCATTAGGAGGATTTTCATAGTAGGGTTTCTTATTATGGCCTTAACCATGGTATAAGAAACACCACTAAGGTATTATGGATAACCACATGACGTTTTCTTAATATATGAATATAACATAATGATTAAAGATTTAAAATATGCCAAGATAAGAGGCTTTTATGGTCTTAATCTAAGGTTTCAATCCCTTAATCTATCTATGTACTATCACTAATACATAATATCAAAATTGCGACGGTTTTTCATTGCTATTTCCACGTTTCGTCGTCTCAATTGCAACAATAACGGTCATGGTGCTTTGTGGCACTTATTTCGTGGATCTAACAATGAACTTTATACATCGTCAATATAGAGACTAAAACTGGCCGCCACGTGTCTTATGTACGGTGGCCTTGAAATTGATTTTTGAGAATTCATTTTCTACGCTTCATCGCTTTATTGATAAAGTTTTCATCCCTATAACAACGCACATATGGAAAAAAATTGCTAGACAAAATCTAGTTTCCATGCAAAACTGTGGAACAGTTGCAACAAACATTTGTCTTTCTATCGATGAATTCTAGAATTTGAACAAAAATTTCTTCCATGCAAAACCGTGGAAAACTAATCTCTATCGACGAAATTTGCGACGGTGTTTCGTTGCTATTTCCACATTTGGTCATATCAATTGCAACGATAACGGCTGTGATGTTTCATGGCACTTATTTTGTCTCTATACCGATGAACTTTATAAGTCATCGATGTAGAGATGAAAAATCACCACCATGTGTCTTCTATATGGTGGCATTGAAATTGATTTTTTTTTTAATTCATTTTCTACGTTTCATTGCTATATCGACAAAAGTATCATCCCTATAACGACGAAAATATGGCCAAAAACTACTGGGCAAAATGTTGGTTCCACGCAAAACCGTGAAACAGTTTTGATGAATGTTTGTCTCTCTATCCACGAATTCTAGAATTTGAACATAAATTTTTTCCATGCAAAACCATGGAAAAACAATCTCAATCGACGAAACTTGCAAGTTGAACAGTAATTTTTCCATGAAACTGCGTCACTATAGAGATGGTATTCATGGAAAGTAACCCGGGGTTTCGACGGTTTTATAATACCCGCGACGAAAGTTCATCTATATTGCAACAAAACCTGGAGGTTTAAAAAAATTAAAAAATCATGGAAAGGCACATTCCTTTCCACGGTTTTGGATCTTCAATAAGTGCTTGTGATTGATGTGCAGTCTCGTGGACTTTTTAATTCTATTTTAGACCAGATTTAATCAGCGCTACAGTGTAGATTTCCAGAAGGTAATTCCAAGCCACAAAATGGGGCAAACCTACCATGTGATTTGATGTTTTAGGGATGAGTTTAATACATGTAAATGACAGAAATTTTTAGAGCTTATAAAACATAAAATGAGAGATGAATTAAGATTTAAAATGGCATAAAAGCTGTGATTAGTGCCTAACAAATCCAAGTTAGGTAGATGGGGTCAACTGAGGATCTCATGGAGGCTTTACTGATTAAAGAGTAGATAGGGTTGAATGGTTCAAACCCAATCTGCTCCTTAATAACTAGATCCACTTCAAAAATCTTCAATAGAAAAATCCTAAACTAGACATTAGATATTTGTCAAACAAAAGCCATGAGGTGGAAATGTCGCCACAATTCCTAAAAATTATTACTACAAGACAAATGCTATAGAATGGAAATATACCTCTATTTCAACCCGCAAAGCTTCCCATGCCAAACCAAGAAATCTATCATAATACACTTGTAATATAACTACAAATGGTAGCTTCAGAGATGGAGGATAAAGGATAATTGCTCTTACTAGGTTTTAAAACTTGAGAGACTCCTCTTCCCCATGAGAAGGTTGGAAGAAGCTTAGACAACATGAAAATCACCTCCATTTCCACCCAAAAAGGATTCTCATGCAATATTTTGGATTGGTAGAAAATAAACAGGAACAAAATATTCCAAGATTTTGGTAGAAAATGAAAAATAAAACACAATTTTGAATAGTAATTTAAAGAAACGATGAAGAAATGGAGCCAAAAGCTGAAAACAAACAATTCTGATGGAGGGAAAGTGGTTAAAAAATAGAGGTGGGCAATGCACAGAGAGAACATAAGAGTGATAAAAGCAGGGAATGGTACAACAAGAACACAACATAGATAGTTAAGTATGATATTCTTATGTTTCTGTACAAACATTGGATAGGAAGCATGATGAAGAGGCTAGAAGTGAAAATAGAAAAGTTATATTATACGACAGGTACAAGAAAGTCATATAAAATATTAATTCCTAGGGAGAATGTAGGCAATGCAAGAACCCTTACCTTATCAATCGCCTTTCACCATGTACATTGGCCCATACTGCTTGCAAAGAGTTGTCCTAATAAACGAAAAACCACTATGTTGGATGGAAATTCAATTTATAAATTAAATAAATAATCCATTCCTAGATCTATACACAAGTGGCCATTTTGCTAGGCATGGAAAATATCAAAATACTCTATGAAATAAAAAATGGGCATACAATTAAATCAACTAATGTTGTCTGGAAAGTGTGTTCTTGGGGTAATTCCACTAAGAGATATGGTTTTGGAGTCACATTCCACATGTCCTGCGAAGGAAAACAACAATCAATCTATCTAGCACACATTTTCCACCAGAATATCAACTCGCATTTAAATGCTATATTACAATATTGTTGCCTCATTGATGTGGAAACTTGTGTTTGTATTCAACAATATTTCTTTAACCATTGTATTAAAATGAAAAAAACACACAAATTTTAAAGTTTAAGACATAAATATATTAAATACACATATAAATAGGTTTTTACTGGAAATGTGTGGACACTTTTAATACCACCATCCTGTCAAACAATATAAAACAAAAAACAGAGGAAAGAGTCATGTTGTCTTACTATATGAATAAAATGTAACTAAATACTCTGGAATGCTTTTGTAGCGCACATATTAATACATTTTTTTTACTTATAAAAAAACTAAAGAAACAATTTAGGGGAGGAAGTTCACAGATGAACCTGCATAGCTACGAGCATGGGCTTGTTGTGAGAATATTTGCATATGATGTTTCCATCATTATTCGTTCTCCCATTGCGTATTCCACATAGAATTGGGGACCGCAGTGGATATTTCTTGACCCCTTTTCTATTATTTATTTCTCATCTTTTCTCCTAACAGTCCTTACAAACTTGGTGATCGACATCTTTTCAACAGCATCCTTCAACTGCAGAGTTAAATTCAAACCATTAGGAAGCAAAACCCTGAACATGGATTTGTTCTCCTAAGGTTCAGGCTTGGGTTTCTTCTTAGGAAGCACTCTAAGGTAGCCCTCATTGCTGCTTCTTTTCCTCCTGGTAGAATATTCTGCCATCTTGGACACAAGAAATGACAAAACGCAGAGGGAATATTGTGTTGTTCTATCGAAACGCTTGCCTACACTTAGAATTTGCAAGAATTAATGCATGCAATCGGATTTCGTTAGTTTATACAGAGAATGCTATGGCCGGGGTCGATGTCTCACTAATTACTTAAAGCAATTATGCATGCACAACTCAAGACAAGCTCTGGCATTCCACAATTGCTACAAAGCTCCGCTCAGTAGCCTCAAAACCACTATGAGCAAACAAAAACAGTTTGTTATAGAACATTCAGGCTTCAAACTCCAAAAAGTTGCCATTATCAAAGAAAAACTAACAACTGTACTCAAGGTTTAATTGAATTGCAGTACATCCAACTGACACCTATGACGTCTAATATGCTGCCAATGTTGGACCTAAGTTACACAATACGGGGAAACATGTATGTGTTTCCAAAACTAAAACACACTGAAAACGTGACCACTCATTTATAAATAGCACATTATATTGGAACTTTGAAAGAAAGGATTATGAATAAATGAACAAGAACATTTAAATGACAATCAAAGTTCCACCATCGCTTATATTGGGATCCTCACCATTAGTATCACCCTCTACCTTTGGTTGTACCTCAATCCTCCAGGGACATCGATTAACACCATTCAATTTTGATGAAACTACCTAATACAAGCCTTAAAATATCATAGAAAAAGCTCATGTGAAAGAAAGGATTTTGGCTTGAGTGAAGGGTACATTTTTGCTAAGGCCATGATAGAGGAATTCAACAATCAATGGCACTAATATTGGGTTACATAAAGGGCTTGGTGCTCTTGATTAAATTCCAATCCCATTCCTTGATACATGATAGAATCCAATCAAACGACTGTAATCTTGCCAATCCTGAAATCCTTTAAACTGTTAAGTCTGTTGAATTTTGAATGGAGTATGAAATTATACTTTGCCCATATGAAGTCTGATGAGGTTGGAAACTTTCTCAAACATACTGGAACAGTTAGTGGTAATGTTAAAAATTGAAGTAAAAGGATAGAAAAGGAAAGATAGAGGAAATGTCAACTTTTGCCAACATTTTTGGTCAAGTTTAGTAAAAAAATGAGTCAAACCAAGTCAAAATAGGTGGATGTAGAGAAGAAAACATGTTGTATGGAAATTGGTATGGCATGGAAATTCTTTTCCAGCTGTAGAAACATGTTTCCATTGGACCTGTCTTTATGGCTAGTAGTGGTAACTGGTAACACATTTCTAGTCTCTACCACACATTTATGTACCAACATTTTCATGGCACGACACCTATTCTGGTCTTTCCAGAAACTTAGCCATGGACTTTAGTGCCATGGAAAGTGCATTTCATTGTAGGGAACCTTCTTTCTATTTAATTACGAGGACAAATAACTATATCTTCTACACAATTGTATTAGTGACCAGTGCCTTTCAATCAATCACTTCTATGAATGAAGAAGACATACTAAGTTTATTTAGTGCTTATAGATGCAAATGTAAATGATATCAAGTCAATGTATCCAATTCAATATATATGGAATTAGTAGCAAGGCCATCCAGTAGCACTTTAGCATACAAGAGATCATTAGTCGTGTAACCATATACAATTCAATTGCAGTATTTAACCAACCAATACTACTTCCATTCAAGTATGAGGACTCATATAAATATAGAAGCAATAATACAATATGACAGTTATAATTACGACAATTTTATAGCAGCAGTAAAGGTTACCAATGTAAGGTGTATAAGAGTTTTAGTTTTGCATTCAATGTAAACCACACCACTCCAAACCTTGAACACTATTCTTAGCAATATATGACAACCACCAAATGTATGTTCCAGAATTGTAGCTATGCAAATAATTTAAATTTTCATACTTTATTTACCTCTCTTAAACAATATCACCATCCAACTAATAGTTAACCTTTGATTCAGTTCAATGTTTACTTTGGTTGTAGGTAGGGAGAGCTGTCAAAGATTGATAGTTTGCAGTTTATTGCAGATTGTAGGCAGTAGGTGGATTGATATACGGCTGTTACAGCCTTGTTTTCGAAATGGTTGCTGAAATGGTAACAACCAACATAGATTCCTCTCAAATAGAATACCTGGTGGCCCTTTAAAGAAAAAAACATGGCATGGAGTTATCTTGGAACCTAAGAGAATTGGGTTTTCGAGTCCACAGAGCACCAGTTATTGTATTATCATTAACACAATAGCCACTTACATATCCTATTAAAAACATTCACAGTCTAGCTTTGAATTGTCAATTCATGGGAATTTTGACATGATGCCCAAAAGGAATGAACAAAACTAGAAACAAATCCACATTTTGTAGACATGCCAACTAGAAAAATACCCACAAAATCATATGAATCAAATCCATATTTTATGGTGAGCATATGAACTTGCTTACCCTGATCATAAGCCGTGATGTTTGCACAAATCAAAAGCACCGTCGAGAAAGTAAAATAATTCGGTCTCATCCCCATCATCAACGTTTGCCAACGCATCTTGAGATCTTCTTCATATTTCCCATTCAGAGCATACCCTGCAATCATATAGCTCCACAAAACTACCACATTCCATTCAGGAATATTGTTAAAATATCTCACAACAAGCAAACACAGGCATGGTAGCATTAAAATATCTCATTCCCTTCCTCCTTTTCGTCGATGACTGTTGGTTTTATTTCTCACATTGAATAAAATAAAAACACAATAGGTAATCAAGAAAAACATAGAAGGAAACAAACCTAAAGGTCTAAACATTGCTTCCATTCTGGAGGTGGGGCAGGTGGTTCTAGAAACATGGGCTCACATGCAAAGGGAGTGGATGATGCACTAATAGGAAAAGTCCTTCGCCCACCCTTCCTGTAAAAAACACATCATAGCCTGTTCTATATCCTTCAGTGAAAGCTCAAAATCGAAAACCCCCAAATGGGTTCCGGAGCAGATCCTACGTGGGTCTCCATTTTTGAATGCTAATGAGCTAGTGTGCGGGTGTTTTTGAATTCTATGTTTTCTATTTGACTATTTGCATATTTTATATTTTTTGTATTTATCTTTTGTTTAGTTTATTTTGGGTTTTTTTTATTTGCATATTTTATATTTTTTTGCATTTTAAATTAATTATAGTTAAACAACTCTATGCTTTTAATTTAGTGTAGTTTAATTTAATTTAATTTAATTTAACTAGGATTTTGTCATAATTTGTATTAGTTGCATTGCTTATAGTGAGATCCTATACATAATTCCCTTCAAGGACGAACACGATGATGATGATGATCATGATCATGATGACGATGAAGATGAAGAAGATGATGGTGATGATGACAAAAATGACGATCATCATCATCATCATTATCCTCATCATCATCCTTGTCATCGTCATCACCATTGTCTTCGTCATCTTCATCAATATCATCATCATCATCTTCATAATCATCATCATCGTCATCATCGTCATCATGATCTTCTTCATCATCGTCATCATGATCTTCTTCATCATCATCATCTTCCTTATCATCATCATCGACATAATCATCATCTTCATCATCACTTAACGTCTTCTTTATCACCATCATCATCATATTCGTCGTCATCATCATCACCATCTTCATCTTCATCATCATATTTATCATCAACATCATCGTCATCCAATTCATCAACATCTCCATTATCATGATCATCATTTTCATTGTCATCGTAATCATATTCGTCATCATCATCATCATCATCATCATCGCAATTTTAGGGGGAGCTTAGTGAATGAAGACGTCTACATGATAGGGGGAGCAGCTAGTTGAGTGAAAATTTAAGGATTGGTCCTAACACCCCCATTCCAAGGACTAATTTGACAATTCAATATGATCTGACGATGCAGTAAAAACAAATACAACTTTTTGGGCCCTGTGAAGCCTCCTGTTCTTAGATTTGTGCACATGAAGAATCAAGACTTATGGACCTAGTTCGTTGTCTTAAAAGAGGAAGATACAAACTGAGCAGTTTGGTAGTTCCATAAAGTGCATTCTTTATAGGAGTGGATAATCACTCATAAACACTCTATTATAATGTTGGTGAAGCTAAGAACAATTTAGTGAATACCAAGGTAAAGGTCTTGTCATCACATCTTCATCATCATCATCATCTTCATCAACATATTCATCATCATCACCGTCACTGCCAACACCATTGATCATCCTCATCCTAATCATCATCATGATACTCATCCTCATCCTAATCATCATCATGATAATCACCATCCTCATCCTAATAATCATCATGATAATCATGATAATCATCATCATCATCTTCATCATCCTCATCCTAGACATCATCATCATCCTTATCATCCGCATCCTCGTCATCATCGTCCCCATCATTGCCCTCATCATCATCATCATCATCATCATCATTGATGTCGTCGCCATCACCACCAACATCACTAATCATCATAATCATCTTCATCATCATCATCATCGTCGTCTTCGTCATCTCCCTCTTCCTAATCAACATCTACGGTTGATCCGCAAAAAGTGGTAGGGGCTGCAAAGATCTACGGTCAGAACAAGATGTTGGGTAGATCAATGGGTGAGAAGCATTCCACTATCAAAAGTTGCTCACTCATTCATATGAAAAAGGGTTAGAAGAATGTTAAAGTTCTCAAGGTTGAGCAGTCTTGATGAAGGTAGTTTAGAGATCGGCGGTTGATATTGATCTCCCCAAATCAAGCTGTGCAGGTTGATAGTGTTGATCTCCCTTATTATGTCTCCCCTTCTCACTCACCTCACCTTTTTACTTGAGTCCTCTTCTTCTTCCTCCTCTTCCTTCTGTGGGCTCTCTGATCTATGCCCTGAGCGCCCTTGAAACAAAGAATGATCTCTAAAAGTCTCCGGACACATGAGATACTATCCATAATCCACCTAAAATTGGGGCTTTTGTTTGATCACTTTGAATTGATTATATGGGGAGGACATGATTCAATTCTAAAAATAGTTGTTGAATTTAGGGTTGATAAAAAAAGTTGCTTCTTGAAAGCATTAGGTTTACATTCTGGGGTTTTTCTTTTACGTAGGTGCAACCACACTTGACCAAAAGAGACGCCATCGAGAGGAATCAATCCTCCATTCAAAGGTCCTTACAAATTCCAATGGCTTATTTTATCAATGACCTAATGAACGATGTTTTCATCGACCCAATAGATTTGTCCCTTATCTAAGTTCAATAAACTATATTCTCCATGGACTGGGAGAGTAGAGACCACTTTATATATGTATGGAATTTCATTAGCTAGAATAATAATAATGATATATATGTGCGTGTCTCTATATTTAGGGTGTTTGTTTTAATCACAACTTAGACTTCCTTATTATCTATCTTAACATTTTTAGGGTTTGGGTTTGGTCTTAGTTATATAGTCAACATTATCAATTTCCTAATTTTCTCTTAAAATGTGTTGTTAAAGTTATATTAATAAATCTTTATCCGTTACTCAAATCGACTCATTGTCTTGATGATGAACCTTGATAAAGGTTTGTAATGTCGACATATCAAATGGAGTCTACAATTACCTTGGATACCACTCCTCAAACCTATCAACCCAAAATTTAAGAGAAGAGATTGTAAATATGTTTTCTATCAAAATAACATTTTTGAATTTGTAAGGTTCACAAAGATATTATAGTATATAATAGTCCTTGTTTTTAGTCTAACCTTTTCACATAAATATAAGATGAAAATTTGAAAAGATAAGTGTGGAATCCCTCTTAAACTTCTTCTTGTGTGAGATCCAAATACTAGTAAGATCCACATTGAAGTTTGAAGGATACTTTTTTCAATGTGTTTGAATAATAATTATATGCACTGAGTTTTGAAAAGAGAAAAGAGAATCCGTATCAATCCCTCTCATTTGACATCTAGATGTTAGTAGACTCAAGACTAAATTTTGAAAGATAAATTTTCAAGTCTTCTAATACTTAGGTTTATTATGGTGAAGACGATGCTTAGGGATTAGGTGGAGTTTGAAATTGAATGGCTAGTTACTCATGAACTGTGTCCATATGGACAAATATATCAATTAGCTTTGTGATGGTATTTGTAACTTTTTTTTCCATTAATGGAAATGTGGATCCTAAAAAAATTATTTAGTTGGAAATAAAATAATGCAATGCTTTCAATAGCATGTACAAAAGTTAATTTCAAAATAGGTAAGGTAAAATGTCATGGAAAAGTTATTATTCTAATTTTTTTACTTTTATGTTGTTTATTTAAACCATTGGTTATGGCAATGGTCAAGTGGTCACAACAAGGATCAACAATTTTAAATCTCCCAGGGATGTACAATGTTAGAAGTACACTAGTTTTAGGCGGATACGTTGGCACTGGACAAAGATCATATTTTTAGTTTTTGTTATTAATGTTAGGGATTTGATGCCTTATCTCTTTTGTCCTTGTAACATAGCAGTTCTAATAGTGGAGCTCTTCTCAAAAAAATTCTAGACAGAAATAAGCTTTAGTACCCCATGAGCCTACTGTCACCCCTAATTTCATATTATGCATTCATATAAGGTTGTGAGTAGTTCTCAACTACTCTAATCACTTTACCATGATAGGAAACAAACATTTCCCTTCAAAAAATAAATAGGCCAAAGAACATGCAATACAAAAAACCAATACTCCTAATGGTTATGGCTATGTTCACATTAACAAAACAAGTGCATCAATCTCTTTCTAAATGGGCCTTTTCCCAATCTCATCTTCCATCACCGTTACATGTTCTTCATTCTCAACCTTTATTTTAGTCTCTCCTCCTCTATACTAACTCTTGAGTAATCCCCATAAAAAGAATCTGGAAGTGATAAATCATATTTACATGGTTTACCTCACTAATTCCATGTAAATGTTGAATCACTTTGGATTTCTTCTTATTGTCATTTTTTTTCTATACAATGTTTTTAATAAATAATTAAATTTTTTTTTTACACTTAAATTTTCAAATGAAAAGAATGATTTATTTTTAAATGTCAACATTGAAGGGTTCAATTTCTCACAACCCTTCAAAGTAAAATGAGACCTTCCCTTCAAATTTGATCCTTGGGGACACTGGAGCTGTTCAACCTGGTAAAGGTGGTGTCCTAGTCAGGTCTGGTACAGAAAGGATGTCCTCACTTATGAGCTGACCAATAATCATACCCCTCGATGCCATTTGTGACATGCCTTAGGTGAAGATCATGTCCAAAGCATCACTGATTCACCAGCCTTCTCAACTCTAGAGATCCAGCATGTGGCTTTTGTAGAAAACAACGGGAGATCATGAAGTTCAGATATTTGAAGTGACGAACCTAGCCTATACATGAAGCAAAGGGATGTGGCTAGCCAAAACCGTTTCGAACACCACCATCAGCGTAAGTGAAAAGGAAAATAATGTCACGTCCAAACATCGTGATCCAAGTGGACAACAATGCAACATCAAAGGAGGTGGCATGATTGGATTCTCAACAGAAAATAGATATCCATACCCACGTTTCCACTCATGCTGCCATTATGATGAATAGTCATCTCTGTATCCATCTTCATCTTCATCACCCTATATAAACACCACCTTCCCAGGCCGATTAAGATGCATAAGATGAACTAGTAATTAGAGACAATGCTCGAAGTGTTATTCTGCTAAGAGATTCTGAGAATTATGAAAGAGTTGAAATGGTGATATGCTTTGAGAAGCTTGTCAGTATCGGGGTGTTGATGGTTGGTGAGCTTGATTCCACGCTCATCTTTTGCCCTGGGTTTTCACACCAGGAAGGAGCCAACCATTGGGGCCTAGATGTGAAGCACTTTGAATGTTTCTGGATAGTTGTACCTTCAGCTGCGTAGTGCCTGGGTTTTCATGTCCTGTGAGTGTCTCCCCAGAAACCCCAGAAGAGGTCATGGATTCCAAAGTCCCAGTACATGGTGACCGTGTTTAGCGGCAACCAGTCGGAGCTAATGCTCGTGCTGGGGTGGTGGGTGTCCAAACTCTTCATTGCCTCATTTGTGAAATCCACTTACCAACTTAATATGAGGTGGTGAGGAGGTGGAAGACACCCCCCACTGTATGACTTGTAGGAGAACCCGTGCCATGGGAGGTGGGGAGTACAAAGCTGCCCTTCTCCAAGTCCCCTCATACAACAGTATTACCAGGACAAAGGGGGGTTGTAGAAAAGGAAAAACATGGAAAGGATATAAACTCCTTTTCCATTCCAGAAACCATGCAAAAAGGTGCCTTTGAGCATGAAACACACAACCAGGGAAGGACACCTTGTTGATTCGACAGACAGATGAGTGGTCGAGCCCAGTCAACAGTGAGTCATCAAAAGCATCCTTAACGTCGTTTTCACGACCTACAAGCTTAGAAATAGAAGCGACGTGCTTCCATCCAGACCGAGCACACACATTAGCTCCATATATAATGTCTGTTTTAATATATGTAAACCGTGGCAGTAGTACCATGCTCTAAGTTGTTAGTAGTTGATTATGACTGTAAATAGTTTCATGTCCTATTTCGAGGATTATCCTCGAGGAAAGATATAGTATAAATTGCTCCCCACAGAGGGGAGAAGGGTTGGGAATTTTCAAGAGCAGAGGCTCTCCACTGTAACGTGTTTCAAGCTTTCCAAATATGAATAAAATTGTAGAGGAATGATAATCCTTTCATGGTAGAGATTCATGTGTCGTCTTTTTCTTCAATAAGTAACTTCTTTACGTGAATGTTTATCCTATTTTTAATTCCAGTTTGTATTTGCTTTTCATTTTTTATCATTAGTGTATATGGTCCAGAATTTGTCTTGTATGCTCTCGACCCATTGCTCAAGCATTTTTGAACATTTTCTTCTAAAGTCACGCAGAATTCACCCTAGTTAGGTGCTCCACGTGATGGACTGTTTTCTTTTGTCTGTTAATCACCTGCTAAATATCTCCAGATTGAAGGATGGATTAATAGCTTGCCTCTGTCCATAAAATTTCATGATTCCTTACCTCCTGCAACATATTTCAGACCGGATTGTTGACTCCATCGCCCAATGGTCCCCTACATGATCGTCCCACCAGACTTTATAAAAGCAAACTTGTTCTATTCAGGAAACTGACCTTCTGATTTGTCTTTGATTCAATATCTTGCATATGAAAACTCTGTAAATAGTGAGAGATCCCTCTCTGAATTAGTCACCAATTAGATTACTGCATGCCTATCGAGTTACAAGTGGTTTCCATTTTCATAAATTGAGTTTCCCTCATCTTTATCATGATAATGGGGATTGTGGTTGTTGTTGATATGTATATATTCAATTAGCATTACTCATTGTATATCACATGGATGTAAGGGTGAAAAATATAACTTGGGGATGCATAACAACAACCCTCATTTTCATAGATAAATTCATAAAAGCCAAAAACCAAAGAAAATATATGAGGGTTACACATTACATTTTACAATTGTCATAAGGAAAAGAAAATCACTTACTTGAGCCAACTGTAGTTGTGGAAGCAAGAAAGCGTAGACACCACCTCGTGAACAAGAATGAATCATCACTCCAGTAGCAACCATACCTGCAAATGCCCAAGTTAGACCAAACCCTAAAATAATATCCAAGGTAAAAAACTCTTGAAGAAAAACTACAACAATAGAGTTTACCTCGAGTTGCCATGCCGAAATTACCAAGGTTTCCATGCAAAAAACAATGAGACCACCCAAATATACAAAATCCACCCTTCCATGAGGAAAATTTTCAGAAAAGTGGTCAAAATTGGTCCCAGCATCCTTAAGAGAATTGGTCCCAGCTGCCTTAGTAAAAAATGGTCCCGGTAGCCTTAAGAGAATGCTCACCACAATTCATGGTTTGAGAAGAATGCCCGCACCATGGTACCGTCCTATAGCTAGTTGGTTTGGATACCTATTCATGATTAGAGTTTTCTTTAATCTTTCTTGGGGAGAAAGATACAGGCCTGCCAAAATAGCGTTTTTCACCAGTGGATGCAAAAATGGCTAAGTAGCCTTAGAAAGATGCTCGCCCTAAATTATGGGTTAGAGTAAATGCCCGCAGCACATGGGGGTCTTGTAGATTGGTCTTCGGCCTACCTAACCATGTATTCAAATTGTCTTGGAAGTGGATGAAGAAACAATTATGGACTTGCCAAAAGGGTGTTTTAGGTATATTAAACCAAATTGAGAAATTTGTACAAGTATGGAATTAGTTTTAAATCTTCCCAAGTGGCCTTAAGGAAATGCCCACCATGCCTCATAGGATGATGTGAAAAACGTATTGAGAATGTGAGTCTCTATAGTGTTGTATGGACCATACAACCATGTCACTTGTCTTACCAAACTACACCATATATTTAAGGAAGAATTGGTCCCAATAGCCTTAGTCAAAATTGGTCCCAGCAGCCTTAAGAGAATGCCCACCACAATTCATGGTTTGAGAAGAATGACCACACCATGGTACAGTCCTATAGATAGTTTGTTTGGCTACCTATTAATGATTATAGTTTTCTTTAATATTTCTTGAGGAGAAAGATACAGGCCTGCCAAAATAGGGTTTTTCACCAGTGGATGCAAAAATGGCTAAGTAGCCTTAGAAAGATGCCCACCCTAAATTATGGGTTAGAGTAAATGCCCACAACACATGGGTGTCTTGTAGATTGGTCTTCACCCTACTTGGACATGTATTCAGATTGTCATGGAAGTGGCTGAAGAAAAATTTATGGACCTGCCAAAAGGGTGTTTTAGGCAGATCAGTCCAAATTGGTGTTAAATCTGCCCAAGTGGCCTTAAGGAAATGCCTGCCATGCCTCATAGGATGATGTGAAAAATGTATTGAGAATGTGACTCTCTAGAGTCTTGTATGGAGCATAAAACCATGTCACTTTCCTCACCAGAGAGTCTCTAAGGAGGAAGATGTCAACCTTCCAAAAGTGCCTCCCAACCATATTTGCATTATTCCAGTACTGGCAAAACTTCCTAAGTGGCTTCATGGAAATGCCCGCCAGAGATTGTCCTGATGATGATAAATTTATCTGAGGATATGGGGTTGTTATTTGATGAACTAGATATATTTCCATGTTCTTAGTTTTTCTTATGGTGACCACATGAGCAAAATAGCAATATGCCAAAATAGAAGAAAAACTTCTTTGCATATTCAAAAGTATGAAAAACTGACTAAGTGTTAAGAACTGCCCGCCAAGGACTGTCTTTGTGCAAGTAAATTCATCGAATGTAATGGATCCATTCTTTTGTAGGTTTCCCATCTGCTCATGACTTCAGGTCTCCAGAGGGTGTTCACACATGTGAAATAGGAGTCTGCCAAAATAGGAAGAAATATGTTTTGATGCTCAAAAGAAGTTAAGAAGCTATTTTTATATTCCCGCTAGAGGCTCAGGTTGTCTCAGTAAATTCTAAGGGTGACATGGTCTTGTTGCCTAGTGGACTGGCTATCCAGCCATACCTTCAGTTTCCTTAGTGATGGTCAGATGACAAAAATATGAGTCTCATGATGTGATGAGGTTGGAAAGACACATGATGGTGTCCTAATGTCTCATGATTTCTTTGTTACATTCTGATAGTGGTTTGCAAGAGTATTATAATATTTGGAATTTGACTAAGTGATGAAAAAATTCCCTAAAGCAGTTGCGTTATGAAAATGTCCACAATAATTCATTAGAAGAAGAAAATGCCCGCCGAGGAGAGACAAAGAAGCTTCAGAGGATGAAAGTGCTCCTGATGGAATCACCATGTTGGCCTCTACCGATTGGGTGTCTCACACCTCAAATTGGATGAAAATAAAAATCTCATCACGTTGACCTGGGGCTTGATAAAAATTCTGGTAAAAATGCGCAAGTGACCTCAGTAAAATGCCCGCCATTTCCAGTAGTTGATGGATTAAATTTCTCTGAGGGTATGGGTCTCTAGAGTTTTGATTGGTGCATCTAACCACATCATAATTTTTTCCAAAAAATATCTGAAGATGAAGTTACCAGTATGCCAAAAGTTCCCTCTGGCTTGTTTTGCTCCTGTCCAGTAAAATGCCCGCCCGACTTAGAAGAAGATGAGTCCGAAGGGGAAATCAGTTTGGTTGTGTTGAATGTTATGTACTACATCATATGGTATCATTGGTTCAGGAGTTGGTGAAAATAAAAATCCCTCATGTTGACTTAGGGTTTTATAATTTTGTCCAAGTGGTAAATCTGTAGTTTAAAATGCTCTTTTCAAATGCCCACCAGATGATGATGTGTGTGTCAATTAATTCATCAAATTCCATGTATTTGTTCCTTGTTGAAGTATTTATCTAGTCATGGTTTCAATTTTCCCTATGGAGGTCACATCAGTGAAAAATTAACCTTCCATGTTGAAAAAAAATCATGTTCACGCAACGTATGAGTTTGCCCGCACATAGCTTAAAAATATATAATAAAAAAGTTTTTCAGATGCCCGCACAAGCCATAGATTTAAATAGAGATTGTTCATCCATTTAATTAAAAAAAGATGAAATAAATAAGAGACATAAACAAACCAGAGTTTATTATTTAATTAACATACATAAATTTAATTTATTTCGAAGAGATTGATGCTTTCTTTCACAACCTACAAGCAGTCTCGTATTGATCATTGAAAACATTGGATTTAGAGATGAATTCTCTATAATGTTATCTTATATGCCAATAAATACAAAACTCCATCATATAAAAAAAAATTCATTAAATTTTGATAAATACATATATATATATATTGATATGCCAACTAAAAATAATTTTTCATTATATGCCGATAAATACAAAACTCCATCATACAAATATTTTTTTTCATTAATTGTTGGTAAATACATATATACATTTCTAGCATGTTTTAGAGATGGTTGCAATCCATCCTCTTGAGTAGAAGACAGATATGAATTGTCTCTCTTGCCTTTCGTAGAAGACTGTAATTGTACTGGAGTTGGACAAGCACTTATTGCGATTTCTTTTCAAGCTCTTTAACTCTTTGTGAATTTTTTTTTAAATTTTCAAGCAAATTTTTTTTTTGCCATCAATTTGTTCAACATTTCCACATTTTTCTTATAGTTCATTGAATCCTGTTCTTCCTTGAATTCCAATTTGTCTCTGGTATGTTTCAACTGATTTTTAACTTCAGTCAATTCATGTTTCAGATTATGTATTTCTTTATCCTACTCTTTTTCCCTCAAATTTGTCTCATTGGGAAGGACAAGAATTGCACTCATCGTAGCAACTGGCCCTTTTAATTCCTTCTCCAAATCAACAATAGTGTATTTAAGTGTTTGAATTTCCATATCACATCCCAAATGCTGAACTTTTCTACCTTCTAAGAGTTTTGATTCCAGCTCCCTTATTTTTGCATCTTTCTCGGCCATCTTTTCTTTCATTTCTTTATGTAACAGTGATCAGCCATACAAATCACCTAGTGTAAGGTTCGCTGAGAACCTTTCTTGTAGCATCTTCTCTTGTCTCGATAAGGACTTCTCTCACTCTTCTAAGGACATTGTACCTCTAGGTGTATTTTTCCTTCTGCCCTTACCCTTACCCTTACCATCGTCTCCTTTGGTACCCTTACCTTCACCCTCACCACCTTCTTGATTGGAAATTTTTTTCCTCTACTTTGTTTTTTAAGTTTTAAAGTTTTAGAGATCCTTGCTAACCTTGTTCCTTTTGGCTTATCATCTTGCATAGAAATGGTTTTTCTCAAATCGAAAATTAATGATTCTGATTCTCCAAATTTTTTTCCATGGATTCCCTCCCGCTCTTCAAATTAAACTGATATTCTTGTACTACCTATTCATATTCTTTAATTTTCTTCTCCATTACCTGTAAATAACCCATTTCTATCCTCACTGGTGGTACATTGAGAACAGGTGGTCTTTTTTTCAACTCTTCTTTGAGTTCACTTGCTTTAGCATTAACTTTTTCCAAATACTCTTCATACACAACCCTCATGGACTGAATTGCTTTTTGAGCAACATCAGTGTGTTTATATACTTCTTCAGATAATAATTTAACCATTTCTTCTTTCCCTTTTATAATTTTGTCTTCTTTGAAATGATTATCCACAACTATCTTCTGCAACACTGCTATCTGTTTTAGGCATTGTAAAATATTATCATCTTTTCTCAAGCACTCTTCCACCCAATTGCATATATAGGAAGCTTGTTCCTTGAAATGCTCCATTTTATCATATAGGATGAACACGTACCTACTATCAAACTTATATGATGCAATGTCTAAATGCATAATGGAAGCCCCTGATTCTGATTTGGAAGAACAATCATACTCAATTGCCAACTGTTTAGGAGGAATTCTATCAAGAAGGTCTTGAGGAATGGAAAAGTGAGTAGTAGTTTGTTCCATTTCATTGCCTATCACCTCCTCCTAATGACCTCTATCTACATGTCCCTTAAACTCTTTCAAAGTTATGGCAACACGAATTTCATCATTTGTGACCAAATCAAGATACTGTACTCGTAATTCGCCATGGTGCTCAGGACTTTGTACTAGAGATTTCTCATTCTGTTTAGTAGCGTGTAATGGTAATTCCCCATGGTGCTCAAGATATTGTACTAATTTCTCATTCTGTTGAGGAGACTGTACTATAAATTCCTCATTATGTTCCCTACTTTTATGTTTCTTAACGTATGTTTTATGAACAGGTGGTTTTGGAAAAGATATTTTTCCATGCTGGTTGATATCACCAATCTCTGTTTCAATAGCATGGGGTTGACATAAATCAATAATTTTTTGAAGTGTTCCCGGGAAACTAAATTTAACCTTCCTTAATTGGCTCTCTTGCAGGGCAGAGTGGAGTTTCTTAGTGATTAGATAAGGAATATCTACAGGTATATCTTCCACCCAATGTATCACTACCCGCATACATTCACCCAAAATGTCAACCCTATGATGATTCAGAATTGTCCTAAGGACAATCTGAATCAAAGTTTTTTATATTCCGGGAGGGACTTCTTGCATTTTTAAACCATTCCTCGGAATATTTACTTCTCGCCCACAGATTTTACTGGCCATCTGGTTCTTCTCCCGTCCGGGGGTTTTCCTTGACCTTAAAATTGCTCCCCCTCTGCATGGAATATTTGTAGCTCGAGAAACCAAATTAGGGTCGAGGTATACCCGCTTCCCAAAAATTATGAGTTCCATATTCCCAGCATCATATTTTGAAATTGCCTCATCTATCTCCTCATCAACATAACTAAACAATCCCCATAAAAAGTTGAAAACTTCTGCTTTCCTCAGGATAGTTTCCATACCTAGTGGCCACATCTTTGCATCTCTCCATGCATCATATTTCTCCTGGAATTTTTTTACTGTTACCCTATGATCTATGGACGACTGTGTTTCAAATAAGGTTACAGAGGAGGATACCTGCATTTCAGCTACGCTCGTCATGTTGGATGCCTCTATTGAAGTTTGGCCATGGTTATCCAGTTTCGAAGAGGAGGTGAGGTGATGCACGTGTACTGTATTTCAGGCTCACAAATTTTCCCTGCAGACTGATTTTCAGGCTCACAAATTCTGCCCGCAAAGAGGTTTTCAGCAACAAATCAATGCTTTGCTTGGGTATGCACTTTGGAAATAAAAACATATAAAAAATGCATTTGGAAATAAAAACATATAAATATCATCATGACATAAAATATATAAACATGTGCCTCTACTCTTCAACAATTAAATATCATTCATGGTCTTCTTCTTCATCCAACTCAACATCTGTATTAGGATCTGGTTTAGAATACATATTCATGAAAGGCTCATTCACATCAACATCATAATCAATGACATCTTCGCTAATATAGTCATCTACATCGTCAATGAGATCATAGTCTACTACATTTGGATGATCAACCTCTTCAACTTCTTCATCAAAAAAATTGACTGCAGCCACCTGCTCCTCATGTAAATCATCATCATCTTCTTCTTCTTCGTGATTATCTTCAACATCTACATGATTATACTTTACTGGTATTCCTCTTGGATTGTATCTAACAACATATGACCAACCTGCTTTACCTGGTGCCTCTGAGTAAAAGACTTGCTCACATTGACTTGGAAGAAAATAAGGCTCTGTACCCGATTCAAATGCCCTTGTATTAACAATGGTAAATCCATTAGCATGCTCAATAACAGTTCTTTCAGGATCGCGTTCATGCATCCGTAGCCTGTACCACTTCACCTCAAACAAAACTATTTTAAAGGAATTAAAATCACACTCAATTATGTCCTCCAAATTCCCGTAGTACCTATTCTCAGTTTCTCCTAGATGTTTGTCACTTCTAGAGGAAACATTGGTGACCTTAAACACTGTAGTTATCCCACAATCCGAGTTTTTCATCTTATCACCCAACATTTTGATACAAAATTTACAACCATTACACCACATAGCCTTGTGACGTTTCAACTGCAACATTGACAATAAGTAAAAAATACATTATGAATTAATAAACGCCATATAGGACTTAGAAAATATATTTGAAAAATTAAACAAACCAAATACATTGAAAAAATGGGAAGTAACTAGAAAAATGCAGGTAAACAATTTACTTTCCTTTTTATCTTTTAAACCATAGGCTAAATCAACTTCCCTTTGCAACGTAAGATCAGGAAATTGATGTCGATGACGATGAGCTGTTTTAATCATCTCACTGACCCCTTCCCATGATAACCTACTGAAGCATTCTTCACAATCTTCTATCCAATGCTCCATCCAATCAAGGTTGTTTGCAATGTATAAATGTAAAGCATCCCACACTCAAGCAACTATATGAAAAAATAACAATTCACTATCATTAATTATATATCATTACATGCATAGTTTAATACAATTGAATATGCAAGATTAATAAGAAAATAACAAATCAATATGATAAAATAAAATTGGAAAAATACATGATATACTAATTCCACAAAATCTAATAATTACCTTTCACTGTCCTCATTGTACCTTTCCCCAATAGGACCTCCCCTTCAAATTTGTTGATGGAGTTGAGATGCCAAATGTGAGGCACATTCATATTTTCTGCTAATTTAGGTAGATATTCACTAATATACACCATGCATTGATATACCATATATCCCTCAACCATAGAACCCTCAGGATATGCTCTTTGTCTAACAAGATCCTTCAATGACTTCAACTGCCTCTCCACCATCCACATCGACCTTGTGTGTACCGGTCCACATAATTCAATATCCTCAACTTGGTGTCTAAGGTAGTATTCTTGTGTATTGAAAAATGCTGGAGGTAGATACTGTTGCATTTCAGACATTAGTCGAGGAATTTGTCTCTTCCAATACCTTACATTTTCTTTATGGATTTCTTTTGAGGAAAGCCACCTACAAATGATGCAACAAAATAATATCAAGCCATATATAAAATTTGTAGGAAAAACTTAATATGTCAATAAGTTCCACTACAAATCACAGACCAAGTACATTTTCCATATAAAACATTAATTACTTACCTCATGTATTTTCCAAGAACATAAATAATTTGTTTTATGTTGTTGTCAAAGTCGTCTGGGAGAGATAAAGGTAGAACATACAGTATCAAAAAACAATTATTATTTATTTCCAAATAAGAGAATAAAATTAATAAAATAGTGCATACTAATAAGGAAATATATTAAAAACTCACAATTACCTTAATGAATGTATGCCAGTCATGTGTTTTGACCCCACCAAAATCACCCTTTTTCGTTAAGATATTCTTTATGTTAGACAAAAACCCCGTCGAAAACCTGATTTTTCTGATGACCTCTTTTACAATATTGCTCTGTTGCTCCATCAAGCACTGATCCGGTGGATTATTCATCTTCAAAAATTACACTGATCCAATATGGTACAATAGTTATTAATATATGGTTCAAAGAACAGAACATATGCTAAACTTAGTGCGCGACTAGCCTTAAGGGCCGCGCGGTACAACAGAACATCGCGCTGCTTGCACAGCTTACATGGGCCGCGCAGCTTGCATGAGCCATGCAGCTTGCACAGTATGGGCCGCGCAGTTGTGCACCATCAAGAGGAACATCGCCTGGTTCGTGAAGAGCCGCGTGGTCACGTTTGTTGTGACATTTATGGCTGCTGCGACGTTGTGGATGTTGCGACGTTGTGGATGCTGCAACGTTATGGATGCTGCGACGTTTTGGATGCTGCGACGCTGTGGATGTTGCGACGTTATGGATGTTGCGATGTTGTGGATGCTACAACATTTGTGAAGTGGTGGTGACATCAAACGGTTATGTTACATGTGGCATAGCCCAATTGTAGGTTATTGCAACGTGTTGTGAGTCGACACATGCGCGTGGAGTTGGATGCAATGTTTCGGGAATATGGAACGTCGTAGTAACATAACGCTTGGGCAGCGATTTGGCGGGATTGCATGGTTCAGTTTAGCATATGATTGTAACGATACTAAAGAAGATAATAAATGTGATGATAAAGACGAGTCAAACCCGTTACTTATCCTGAACGCTTAAATAGAGGACTTCTGGCCACATCAGGGGACAGGACAGAAGAGAGGAGATTCAGATTGCGTTAGAGCACAGAGCTTCATTTTTTTGTTATGAGAAGCTTGGGGAGTTGCTGTGAAGTGCGTAGATGCTGTTTCTTTTGAAGTCGACATTCTCTGTTATATTTGAGCTTTCTTTGCCTTCCGAAGGCTAATTGTAATTTCTAGAAGAAAGGTCTTAAAGACTTTGTACAACATTCTGTTTACAGTTGCTGAAGTTGATTCCAGAACCATTTTTGTACCATCTTAAAGAGATTAATTGGATCGGTACCCATTGGAGAGGGACCCAGAGACGTATCCTAGTGAAGGGGGTGAACTCCGTTATCAATTTCTGTGTTTGTGGCTCTCTGTTTCAGTGTTTCTCATTTCTGTTCAGTTTTGTTGTTTCCTTTCCTATTTAGTTTGTTGTTATATCAGATTTCAGCATTTAATTAATTGTGCAAGCTATGTGATGAATTCAGCAAACTGATTAACACATTCTTTAAATAAACTTTTAATGCACTCAAGTTGAGGTCCGACGGATCATGTTATGGTATCATAGCAGGTTAACTGCTTGTGCAAGTTTGTGAATGCTTACCAGGTCCAAGTTAAAGCGTGGTGAAGGAGAATTAATCGAAGGAGATCCTGAGATTGGCTCAAGGAGAACATTCTCAAGAACCATGTCTTCTCCACGAGGGGAAGAAGAAGGACATAAAGAATGGGAAAAACCTGTTATGTTAGAAACTGATTTTTTGGAGGATTTTATGAGCATGAAAGCCATGATGGAAATTCTACTCGATGAGCGAGCATAAGGGAAGAAGAAAGAAGAAGGATCTTCATATAGAGATGCAGAAGTGAAGAAGGAAGAGAAGGGTAAAGGAGTATGAGGTGATGGTGATCCTCCTGAAACTAATCAAACTTTCTCTTCTTCTCATACTTCTCATTCGAATAATGCAAATCCTAATATGCCTTATTTCAATATGGATATTAAATTTGAATTGACAATTTATAATGGAGATTTAGATGCTGAAAAGTTAGACAATTGGATCAAGCAGCTTGAAGTATATTGCAGGGTGCAGGGCATTAATGATGACCCTTCCATGATTCAATTGTCCACTTTGAGAATGATTGGTATGGCTCTTAATTGGTGGGAGAGAAAGATTCAGCAAGATCTTCGAAAGAATGGTAAAATTATTTCAGTTTGGAATGAATTCATTGAAGTATTAAGGAAGCAATTTTATCCTTTAGGACATATTCAGCAATTAACCATGAGTTGGAAAATGTTTAGACAAGCTAAAGGACAAAGCATTCAAGATTATACTCATGAATTCAGGAAGAGGGCTATTGCATTGAATGTTTCATTAGATACACAAGAAACTTTTCTTAAGTACATTGGTGGCATGCATTCTTATGTGAAGCATACTTTGTGGATGTTTAACCCCAGTAATTTGGATGATGTATGTGTTCAAGCTACACATTTAGAAGCCAGGGGTAAGCATGCTAATGATACTTTTGTGAAGAAATCCTTAAATTTGACAGCAAATCGAAAGGTAAAGACCAGGGAAAAAAGAAGATGGCTACGGTTAAGAAAAAGGGTGAAAAGCCTACATGTTCGCATTGTCAGAAGGGACATGATGTCTCTAAGTGTTGGAAACTCCATCCAGAGTTAAGGCCAAAGAAGTACGGAGGAAACAAAGATAAAGGCAAAGCAAAATCTACTGCAGCAGTTATTCAAGACTTGGGATCCGAATCAGGTGATGAAACAAAGGTTACAGCTATTAGAATCCAGGGTAAGAATAAAAGTATCTCACTTTCCATTGATGCAAAATCAAGTTCTAGTGCAAGTACAAATCTACCATCTACTTCTAAGAAAAATGATAAAAATAGAAGTGCACTGTTTCATGTTCGTGTCATTGCAAATCACACAAAGATTGATACATTGTTTGATAGTGGTTCACAAGTAAATCTGATATCAGAAGAAGTGGTTAAGAAATTGCATTTAGTTACTATGCCTCATGAAAAACCCTATCCTCTTGGTTGGGTTACTAATGATACACGATTACAAGTTACAAAGAAATGTGTTTTGAAATTTGCAATCACTGAAAATTTTATGGATGAGGTAGAACTAGATGTAGTACCACTTGACATTTGTGGAATAGTACTTGGGAGTCCATATTTGTATGACCAGAAAGCAGTCTTTTATAGAGAGTAGAATAAGTATCATCTTTTTAAGGATGGTGTGGAATATATTGTACGAGCACATAAGATAAGAACAAATCTAGCAATAGTTTCTGCAGGACAAATGAAGAGGCTGGTAAATGCTAGTAAGAATTTTGTGTTAATGATGGTTAAGATGAAAAATGATGAGATCTCTAAATATTTTGAAGGATGTGACCCTCAGCATAAATCTGAACTGATTGAAATCATTTCTGAGTATGATGATTTGTTTCAAGATCCGAAGGGGTTACCCCCAAAGAGAGAGATTCAGCATGAGGTACATTTGCAGCAGGATGTGCCACTCCCGAACATAGCCATGTACCGAATGTCTGTAATGCAGAATGAGGAAATCAAGAAGCAGGTTCAGGAGCTAATTGAGAAAGGGGTCATCCGGCCAAGTACTTATCCTTGTGGCTCTCCTATAGTCTTGGTTCTGAAGAAGGATGGGTCTTGGAGGATGTGCATCGACTATAGGGCCCTTAACAAAATCACCATTAAAAACAAGTATCCTCTTCCTCGCATTGATGATTTGCTTGATCAGTTGAAACATGCAACTTACTTTACAAAATTGGATCTGCGTAGTGGGTATCATCAAATCCGTATTGCTGAAAATGATGCCTGGAAAACATCGTTTAAAACAAAACAGGGTTTGTATGAATGGCTTGTGATGCCTTTCAGACTTTGTAACGCACCTGCTACTTTCATGAGGGTCATGAATGATGTCTTTCGTCCATTCATTGATGATTTTGTAATTGTATATCTGGATGATATCCTAGTGTTTAGCAAAACCTGGGAAGAGCATATTGTACATGTGAAAAAAACTTTAGATGTACTAAGGAAGGAGAAGCTTTCTGTAAAAATGTCTAAATGTGAATTTGCTAAAACTTCTTTAGTATATCTGGGCCATATTATTGGTGGAGGCCACCTACGAGTGGACCTAGCCAAGGTTGATGTCATTGTAAACTGACCATGGCCTAAAACCTTTACTGAAATCAGAAGTTTTCTGGGTGCGGTTCAGTATTGGAGGAAATTCATTTCTATATTTTCTTCCATTGCTGTTCCATTACATGTGTTGAAAAGTGTCAAAGATATTTTCTAGTGGGGAGGCAAGCAGCAGAGAGCCTTCGACACTTTGAAGGAAAGGATTAGCACAGCACCAGTTCTGACGTTTCCAGATTTGCAACAACCATTTGAGATCGAGACCGATGCCAGCGGGTTTGCCATGGGAGCCATTTTGATGCAAGGGAGGAAGCCAATCTGTTACCATTCAGAAACGTTCTCTACTGCGGTAAGTAACTATCCGACTTATGACAAAGAATTGTATGCTTTAGTATAGAGTGTGAAGAAGTGGAAACATTATATAATGGGAAAAGAAACAATCATACATATTGATCATCAACCACTTTAATATTTACGATCCCAAACTAAAATACAACAAAGTAGGAATTTAAGATGGATGGGATTCTTACAACAGTTTCATCTTGTAATTAAGTACAAAAAGGGAATTCATAATAAGGTAGCAGACATGTTATCAAGGCCTCCTGCGAATGCTTCAATCATTCTTCAAAACAGTTCATTAACACATGAAAGTTATACTGAACAGTATGCAGAAGATAAAGATTTTAAGAAAGTATATGCATTGCTGATACATGGTAAACAATAAGAGAACTATTATGTGCATAATCAACTCCTGTATCATCTCGGTAAGCTCTGTATTCCAGAGAAAGAGAGAGTGCATGTGATTCGAGAAGCACATAGTTCATTGATTGCAGGACATTTTGGTGTAAGTAAAATGTTGACAATATTGGAGAATCATTGTTATTGGCCTCGGATGCAAGAAACTGTAGCTAAATATATACGAGGATGTGTTATGTGTGCAACCAGTAAGCCTAGCAATACGAAATTGGGTTTGTACACGCCTCTTCTAGTTTCTTCTCGTCCTTGGGAAAGTGTTTCTATGGACTTTGTAGGAGGACTACCTATGTCTAGAAAAGGTCATGATTATCTATATGTTGTTGTGGACAGATTCAACAAAATGTGTATTTTAATGCCATGTAACAAATAGATCACTGCTGAACAAACAGCTCATCTATTCTTTCAGAATGTTTGGGTACATTTTGGGCTACCCATGTCTATTGTATCTGATCGAGATTCCCGGTTCTTGGGAGAATTCTGGTCAACTTTATGGGAGCTTATGGATACTAAACTTAAGAAAAGTATAGCTTTTCATCCACAGACCGATGGGAAAATAGAGGTAGTAAACAGAACAGTGATTCAACTTCTTAGAGGCTATTGTAGTAAACATCCTAAACTTTGGGATGAGCAGTTGCAATATATACAACATGCTTACAATCATGCAGTTCATTCTTCCACGAAAAGATCTCCTTTTGAAACTTGTTTTGGTTATCTGCCAAAAACACCGATGGACTTCTCTTTTGGCAAAGATGCAGTGGATGGACATCATGATGCAGATAAAGCTCTAAGATTCATTCAGAGAATCCAAGCAGTGCAGCAGGAAGTTCAGGAACAGTTGGAGAAGAGCCAGGCAAGGTACAAAGCCAGGCATGACAAGCATCGAGTTGATCATCAATTTTAGGTTGGTGACAGAGTTTGGTTACATATCACCAAAGAAAGAATGAAAGGTGAAGGTAAAAAGCTTAAGCCTATCAGGTATGGTCCTTTTGAGATCTTGGAAAAGATCGGTACTAATGCTTTTTGCTTGAATTTGCCTCCATACATGCAAATTTATTCAGTTGTCAATGTTGAGAATATTAAATTATATGAGCCTCCTATGATCATGGATGAGGACACTAACATACAGATTCCTTCAATTGATGATATGGCACCTGAATACATGAAAGAGTTGCAGGATGATGTTATTCTTGACAGAAATGTAAGGACTTCACGAAGGGGGAATGTTGAGTACCTTCGAGTGGGGCTTAAAGGCATGCATCCTAGCAAGGCAAGATGGATGGAGATTGGGAAAGTGAGGGAGCTGTACCCTCACTTACTTGCAGAATGATTCAAGCTTTTGGTGGTCCAAAAGCTCTTCAATGGGGAGGAATGATCCGGTGGATTATTCATCTTCAAAAATTACACTGATCCAATATGGTACAATAGTTATTAATCTATGGTTCAAAGAACAGAACATATGCTAAACTTAGTGCGCAACTAGCCTTAAGGGCCACACGGTATGACAGAAAATTGCGCTGCTTGCATGGGCCGCGCAGTTGTGCACCATCAAGAGGAACATCGCCTAGTTCGTGAAGAGCCACGCAGTCACGTTTGCTGCGACATTTATGGCTATTGCGATGCTGCGACGTTGTGGATGCTGCGACATTTGTGAAGTGGCAGTGACATCAAACGGTTACGTTACATGTGGCATAGCCTGGTTGTAGGTTATTGCAACGTGTTGTGAGTCAACACATGCGCATGGAGTTGGATGCAACGTTTCGGGAATATGGAACGTCGTGGTAACATAATGCTTGGGCAGCAATTTGGAGGGATTGCATGGTTTAGTTTAGCATATGATTGTAACGATACTAAAGAAGATAACAGCTGTGATGATAAAGACGAGTCGAACCCGTTACTTATCCTGAACGCTTAAATAGAGGACTTCTGGCCACATCAGGGGACAGGACAGAAGAGAGGAGATTCAGATTACATTAGAGCAAAGAGCTGCATTTTTCTGTTATGAGAAGCTTGGGGAGTTGCTGTGAAGTGCGCAGATGCTGTTTCTTTTGAAGTCGACATTCTCTGTTATATTTGAGCTTTCTTTGCCTTCCGAAGGCTAATTGTAATTTCCAGAAGAGAGGTCTTAAAGACTTTGTACAACATTCTGTTTACAGTTGCTGAAGTTGATTCCAGAACCATTTTTGTACCATATTAAAGAGATTAATAGGATCGGTACCCATTGCAGAGGGACCCGGAGACGTAGCCCAGTGAAGGGGGTGAACTCCATTATCAATTTCTACGTTTGTGGCTCTCTGTTTCAGTGTTTCTCATTTCTGTTCAGTTTTGTTGTTTCCTTTCCTATTTAGTTCGCTGTTATATCAGATTTCAGCATTTAATTAACTGTGCAAGCTATGTGATGAATTCAACAAACTGATTAACGCATTATTTAAATAAACTTTTAATGCACTCAAGTTGAGGTTTGACGGATCAAGCACCAAGGAAGATTAATATTCTGTTGACGGCCATCATCATTATAATTAATGATCACACTTTGCAATGTGTGATTAGCTTCTTGGATGTCACTACAAATCTTTCCAATTCTTTCTTTGTTAGTCCTTCCATCTAATATTCACCATAACAATTCTATTATGTTCTTCCTGATATGCATTGTATCAAACAAATGAACTATTTGCAGGTGCTCGTAGTAGGAAACCTACTGAATTGCATCGGGTAAATTTTCATTCCTCATGGAAGCCCATTCGTGCCTTAACGACATTCATGAAACATCAACAAAATCAAATTAACACTAATTAATCAATATAGGTACATACCGCTGAACATAATTCACTAAAAAAAACAAAGATTTATATAATATATGATACAAGTTGAATGTGATTGTCATTGATGTCAAAGGAGTTCAGTGAATGACAAAAGGATAACCAAAGACATGATGGCAGGGTAAACTCAGTGAAAGACAAACGAATGACAAAGGAAGTAATGACATGGCAAGTATGATGATGTGGCATATATGGTGAGGCTGGAAAGACACATAATGGTGTTATGGTGCTTTCAGGAAGTCAGTGTTGTAATTTGACATCATTCTGGAAAAATATGGCAACTTTGTGAAACTTTGGAAATTGACTAAGTATGAAAAAGTAGTCAAAACTACTCTAAGAGAATGTCGACCATAATTCATGGTTTGAATAGAATGCCCGCACCACCATATCAGGATATATATTGTTGAACTGGCTATCTAGCCATGGTCTCAGTTTTCCTTAACCCTTTATTAGGAGAAAGTTATAAGCCTCCCAAACTAGGGTTTCGAGATCAAACTTGGAGAAATTCTTGGACATGGCTTGTCACGTCCCCATCCCTCATCCGGCGAAGAGGACGCGACGAACGCATCAAACACAGCCGGGCAAATAGCCCATGAACATAATTAAAAGAAAACAATGCTGGAATTAAAACTTATAGGCACACACAGATGCATAATAAATCAACATTCAGCGGAAGCAACCATATTCATAACCAGCATTCCACATGTTCATTATAATTCATCAATTGACATCAATATACAATTGCAGAGATGGAATATAGACAGCAGGCTTATCTTTTGGTGAAGAATTCAACCGCAACCAGCTACGTCGATGCAACGTTCCACCCAACCATAGGCCGGCTTGCTCATCAATCTCTTAGCAACGCTGCCACCCCTGAGCTGGGCATGATTCCTCCGGAATAAGGGTCAATTGCAGGCTTATACATAGCCAAGGGAACACAAAACAATGAACTAACACTGCTGGGTTTCACAGGCTTTCAACAGACAAGCCAAACCAGCACAGTCCAAGGTTCAACCACTGCATATCAGCAGCCAAACAACTTCATTCACTGCTCTGTGATGAAGGCATAAACAACAGGGTGTCATCCCCAAACCAAAAGAAGACACAGCTCAGCCCGCTAAGCAGCTTAGAGCTGGTTTTGGCCCTAACGTGGCCAAAACAACTCAGCTGCAATCCACACCAAGGTGCTTCAGCAGCCATAACACACAATGGAGGATAGCAACATTCCACAGCTCCAAACAAGGAATTCAGTCAGTGAATTGGAAACCCATAGTGGCATAAAACGAAATTTAACACCACTGCCCACAAAACACAGGGAAAGCAACAGTCCCAAATCAGGGAAAAAGACGCAGCCAACAATGTGGGAAAACCCAGAAATTCCTGAGCGTGAGAGGAAAATGGGGAAAGAATCCCTCTGATTGAGATGCACAGCAATAGAGAGGACGCGAATTTGCAGTCAGCGGGTGCTCAGCCACTCGCAGAGAGGAACAAAATGCCCTCGTGAGACCAAATTCGTCCAAAACCTGTGCGTGAGGAACCAACAGACCCAAAATCGTGGTGAGTGAGTGAACAGACCAGGGAGGAGTGCGTGAGGGTGAAGAATGGGCAACGTGGGTGGAGTGTGGATGTGGGTATGGAGCTGACAGCCCTGCCACCCCACTCCCAAAGGCAATAACTGCCCTCAACCACTCAGCCATATCTCCTCAACCACCAGCTCTGAAGCATTAAAGAGGTTGACAAGGTTGGGTGAGACAAAAAGGTGGCAAATCAACAAGGTAATAAAACATGGGTTTTTCCCCCATAACCAAGGTTTGACATCCCCCACCCCTTATCCTTCGGAACCATGCCCTTTTCATTCAACGTTGCACTGCCGTAGCTGGTTGTGGTTTATTTTAATTGATGTGCGGGTTTACATGATGCCAAATTAAAATGTGCCGGATAGCAAAACATACCATCGGCAATTATCCCCATTGCCGAAACATACACAACCAAATCGATGGTGGGGCTTTTGCCTTGAGCTCCTCACCCCGATTAATTACAATATATACATCATGCAAACGGGGTCAAAACCGGGGATGTGACATGGCTAAGTGTTGGAAAAATGGTCCAGGTGGCCTTTGATCCATGACATTTGATAAATTTATTTTCACAAGGGAAACCCTTGGAGGGCATTTCCAAATGACCTCTCAAAATCCCGTTTTCAACACTTAAGCAAGTTTCTTGTGTTTCTCAATATGCAAAATAGTATTTTTCCTACTTTTGGGAGATTGGTATTTTGCATATGTGACCATTGTAAGTCATCCTGAAAGTATGGATGGATAGCCATTTCAACAAAGAACAAATCCATACCAATTGATTAACCTATTGGCATACACCCAACATCTGGCAGGAATTGAAAGTGGTCTTTCAAGCTGCTTATTGACACTTAGACAAATCTCTTCAAACCCTAAGTCACCAAGGTGATTTTATTTTTTTCATAAAACTTGGAGAGTTATACATCCAAAATTTGAGGAACATCATACTAAATCAACCATGTCAATCTTCTTTCTTGTAACCTCATCATCTAACCTTGGTGGGCATTTTAGTGGGATAGTGCAAATGAAGGTGAGAGGCACTTTTGGAAGATTGATATCTTCCTCCTCAGAGTCTCTTTGGGAAATATGAAACCATGGTTGGATGCACAAAACAACATAATAGAGCCTATCACTTTCAGATATTTTTTCTCATCATCCTATGAGAGGAGGCACGCATTTCCTTGAAGCCACTTAGGCATATTTTACCAATAATTCCATACTTGGACAATTTGTGCAAAACCTAAGGTGGATTTTTCATTTCACCCAAAATATGAACTAATGATACTAGATGATTTATTACAGCTTACTGAGCACACCTATGCTATTTTCACTCTCAGACTCATCTTCATTTGCCCTAGGAGGGCATTTTACTGAACTTTGGTGTAAGACGGCCTGAAACCCTATTTTGGCAGATCCATATCTTCTTCCTCAAGCATTATCAAACCAATGTGAGAACATGGTCAGGTAGAAAAAACATACACCTATAGGATGACCATGTGTTGCAGTAATTTTCTTCATCCCACAAATTATGGAAAGCATTTTCCTAGAGCAATTTGGACTAATTTGACCAAAAATCCTCCTTTTGGGAGACCTGTATCTTCTTCTTCAAGCAGTTTTTTTGAGAACCAAGCCCATGGTCAGATAGATATTTCAAAAAACTATGGGATGGCAGGTCATGGCAGGAATTTTCTTCTTCTTATGAATTATGGTGTTCATTTTCATAAGGCAGCTGCTTTAGGGCAATTCTTCAACACTTAGTCAAAATCCCCAAATTATCATACCGTTACCAACTATTGCCAGAATATAACAATGACATCACGAGACATTAGGACACCAACATGTGTTTTTAAACCTCATCACACATGCCATATCAACACTTCTTTTGTCATTAATGACCTCCTTTGACATCAATGACAACCATACTCAACAGTGTCCTTGTGCTATTAAAATTCATAGGGTGACATGGATATGTTCCTTGTTGAAGTGGTTGTCCACCCATGCTTTCAGTTTTTCTTATGGTGGTCACATGTGCAAGAAATCAATCTGCCAAAGTAGGAAAAATATTGTTTTGCATATTTAGAAATTTGGCTAAGTATTGACCAATATTCCAACAATACATAAATAATTTGGCATACCTTGACGATTTCTATTATATTCCAAATTCCATAGGTGAGGTGTCCTTCTTCATGGTTTTTTTCCATTCTCTTATTTACCATTGAATTTTTTGTCTGTAGTCTGATAACTATGGTTCTTAGGCAGAAAGTGCCTATACTTATCAAACACTTCCTTTGCTAAACTCCTTGAACGACGAGATTTTATCCCGGGACCGCAAGCTGGACATGTAAATTTACCCTTTGTTTGAAGACCTACAAGATATATGAATTAGTGTAGTGAGTTAGAATTACCATTTAAAATAATGCATGATATTTTCAATAGATATATATAATATTAAAGAACAAAAGAAAGTAACAATATACCACAAAAATGTGTTAACCCAGGAGCATCATGAATTGTCCATCCAATTATTCTAGGTAATTGAAATTGTCTTTTCCCTATTGGTCTAGAGATGTCATACATAGTGACGCCAGCCCATGAATTCAACAACTCATCAATAAGAGGCTCAATATATACATTCATATCTTTAACCTGGTACTTACCTAATTGGTCCAACATACTATGATTAATTATATTTAGTTATATGTTGTTATATATAAAGGACATAATTATCATGCATGAAACAAAGAAATGAAATATTTAGTGATCAGACTTTCAAGTTAAAAAATACAAATTAATTAAATACCTGGAACAATCATTACCAACATTGTGTGCTCTCTCTTGACCGACATCCAAGAAGGAAGGTTATTGTTTATAACAAAAATAGGCCACACTGAGTAGGTAGAACGAAGCTCTCCAAATGGATTGACACCATAAACCGCCAACGAAAGTTTAACATTACGAGGTTCTTCTTTGAAAATTAGCCACTTTTCTTTAATGCACCAAGATGCAGACCCATTTGCAGGCATTTGAAGAAAACCGTCTTGAATTATGTTCTTTGCATGGAAATCCATAAACTGTGCTATAATTTGACACCTGAATTACAACCAGCGGAGACGTGGAATTATTGGAATATAACAAAGAACTTTGTGAGGCACTTTTTTTGTCACTTTATCGGTTTGATACCTACTTGTTTGACATTGTGGGCATTCATTTCCTAATGCATATTGTCCATAGTATATGATATGGTCATTAGGACATGCATCAATAGCTTGATACTTCATTCCAAATTCTTTCATAATCACATATATCTCTCGATATGTGCTTGGTAAAATATATGACGTTGGTAATAGAAATCCACCTAACAATCTACAAAATTCAAAAGAATAAGTCAATGTAAACAATATTAATCATCAATATCGCATCCATACTTTACAAATTAGATATCAATAGCAATATAGGAAAAAAGTCAACCATTTATGTACATGTGAACATGCAGACATAAATAATTAACAAATTATATACCTTAGTATCTGTGTGAGACAGGTGTTTGATAAACCATTCAAAACCTTCAAGTTCACTAACAACAATATAGTAGATAAAAGATTTGTTTTTGAGCCTTCATAAAGAGGTTGACGTGCCTTATTGAGTAGAGGATCAACATCACGACTATCATTCTGGATGTCCTCATTCATTGGAGCAAATGTGTCTTGGATCAATCTATGTATCTCATCTTCCTGATTTGTATCACTAACGTTATCTCCATCCATATCATCATTAAGAACTTGATTAGCTTCAATATTCTAATCTAGATGTTCGTCACCTTGTAAATGAATATTTTTGCTAGTACTTGGCAAATAACTCTCTGGAAGGGCACATTTTGGGGGCATTGTCTATATATTTACAAACAACGTAGTAAAATTACTGTGTATAGAACATATAATAAACCGATAAGACATTTTACTGAAATTCATGACATGATTACTATTAGAGAGAATACATTAAAAATTGAATAACCTCTTACCAAGGGACGATATTCATAACCCCCTTTGGCATGCCCCTTCTCCCTACAATGTCTTTCAGCTGTCGTTCTTAAAATTCTTCTTCTTTGCAAGCCCCTACAATCAGAGAAAGGGCAATAACATTTTCCATCTCCCCTCACCTCTAACACCGCTCTAAACTAAGCAAGCTTCCTTGCATTTTCATTCACAGTGAAAAATTCTTGTAGTGACAAGTAATTGTCTTACCTACACCATACCAAACAGTAACTTGTCAAATACATTAGATATAAGTATATTTCTAAATGTAGTATATTATATACCAATTTCTATAAATAAAAACATGAAGACTGTGATGAATAGGATTTTCATTAATGACAACATTAATGACAATCATTTTGGAAAAATATGGTAATTTGGTGAAAAACAAGAAAATGACTAAGTGTTGGAAAACTGGCTCAAGTAGCCTTAAGAAAATTCCCGCCACAAATTGTGTGTTAAAGAAAATGTCTGCACCATATGGGGGTGTTGAGGCCCGGAAATTCGCAGGCAACAACAGTAAGGGATTCTCCCCAGTCAACGTTCCCAACTAGCCCGTGACTATTTGGTATGGGGAATCCGTCCAGTTTGCAGTCCGGCTACCGTAGGTCAAAGTAACAAAAACAAAGGCTTTACTGGTTGCGGCCCGGTTCACCATGTATTTTTGTAATTTTTGACTTAATGTATGATATGCAAGTGCCTAATTAACCATGCAGGGTGATAAAGATGCAAGGAACAGTCACAATGTGATGCGCAGGTTCTTACCTCTCGTCTTAAGGCTCACAAGCATCCAAATCACATACAACAAGAAAATAAACTAACTACCTAAACTATCCCTAGGGAGCAGGATTATCATTCATTGCTGAGTAATATATTTTGTACATGCATAATGAAGAGTTATAGATAGCTGACACTTCTTTCAAGACACATGAACAATTGCAGATTTTTGAACAACTAGTTAGCCAATTGTTTTATGAACAACATTCATTACTCACAGTGGAAAACATCACAAAATATACAGAAAAGCATTCAACAAGAACATAGGTTCAGGAAGTTAAACACTCTCACAGTTAATGAAACACAGCTGAAAATGAAATAGTTCCCCTTCAACATTGTTCATTTAATCACATTGATACATTCCACATTTCGCTTTCTCCAGCAGGAAAAAGTTGCAGTTTCTGATTGTAAAACGAAATAGTTCCTCTTACAAGCAAATGGTGTACAAGTTTTTCCAGGGAAAAAGTCCATTCTAAGTTCTACTTTGAAATATTTAAACTACAACGGTAGACCGCTTGGGCTGCCCCCCAAATGTACGACCTTTTAGTTCCCCAATGCTTCATATTCCTCTATCTTTTCTATGCATGCTCCTGATTGGCTGGGTAACTGCTGGACCTTTCAGATCTTCATTTTGTTGCTTTCGATTTTTTTGTCTTTTCCTTCGCTCCATCTTCCTTGCGACCTTGCCAGTTTCGATTTGATCAAGCTACGCCTTCACACCGTGGTCGCCCCAACAGTCCATTGGGTTTTACCTGCAATCAACTACTGTGTGTCATTCATTGGAATGACATTTTAAACATTAAAATTAACCACCTGAAACAGCTAATCCACAAGAAAACGGCCAGGTGTATCTCTTGATCTGGAAAGGGTTTTGATTAAGCCTTGGGCGGGAAAGTTCTAAATCGGCAGTCAGAAGGCTTTGACATCGGACACGAAAAGGCTTTCCTAGCCGCAACGGCGGAAGGGAACAGGTTATAGCCACGTGATGCACAATCGAAAGTCGGACGGCTTTACACTTCGGAGGCTAAATGACTTTGGGAGCCGCAATGGCGGAAGAGACAAGGGCTAAAGACACGTGAAATGCAGGCGGGAAAAGCTTTAGTCGGAAGTCAGAAGACATCACATCGGAGGCCAAATGACTTTCCCAGCCGCAACGGCGGAAGAGAAAATGCTACGGGCAGGCGATGAAAAGGTCAACACGCATCGGCAGTCGAAGCTCTTCATACTTCAGATGGCTAATCGATTTGGGAGCCGCAACAGCGGACAGGAAAAAGCTATCAGCCGCCGATTTAACATAGTGTGACGCCCGATTTAACAGAAAAATTTAAGTGTTCGAAATCTTTTAAAAGAAAATCAGAAAAGGTTAAAAAACCAATTTCACTTCCGAAACCGCAGACTCAAAGAACAAAAAATACGATTTATCATTGGCTAGTACACCAAACTTGCATCTGCGATCAATCACCAAATTCAAACACAGGCAACCTTTGAAACCGGCTGAGAATCATTCTGCAAAATCATTCGAAAATAAAACCCGACCAATAAGTTCCAGGATCCTACGATTTAAGAACAACGCTAAATCATGAGGAGGGGCCCAAAATTTAAGAAATTTGGGGAAAAACAGTTGCAGCTGCAACAATTGGCGATTACCTGGTGAACCTAGATCTCTGGGCGATTAATCTTTGAGTGACAGGCTGTTTGACAACAAATGTATCCTATTGAATTCTTCCAGCTATCTGGATTTCTCGAATGCCGGAAGTGTGTACCTTCAATCATTGATAATAGTCCAATTTGGGAGAGTGGAAACCAAAATTTTCAAGTCCAGATAACTCTGTTGAGGCCAGAGGATGAGTTTCATTATTACTTTTGTTTTTAGGTAGCTGATAACTTGGACACCACAGGATTGTAGCATATGGTAAACATAAATATTTGTTTGTTTCTCATTCCCATGCCACTTTAGCATTTTTTGTGCTTTTGGACTTTTGTCCCTTTTCATATGAGTCCTCCTGCATGCCTTTCTTACTGAATTTTATTTCAGGACCCTCTATCCCATGGTGTCCTTTTATGTGAGCGGTGTACTTCATGTTTTAGCTCACGGACGGAGAGGATCTTCCGGCAATTTAGTACTTATGATTCATCATTTGCTTTGATGTATGATGCTTTCATAGGAGTTTTTTGACTCTTATTTGCCTTTTGGCATTCGTTTCTTGGCATGGGATCATTTATATTTAATATACGGTTTACCTTGCTCCTTTCCATGGGTCTTCTGCCGTTGCTCCTTAGAACATTTTAAGTGTGACGTGGATGGATCCTCAACATAGTATTCCAGACTCTTTAATTCCGGTCTTTTTCACAAGGGTTAAGTAGGACTTCAATGCACACAGAATTATTCGAGAAAACGACTAAACATGAAGAAATTCTTTTAGCAACACACAGTCTGAGGCCCAAAATGTTTATCATTCCCAAACATTTTGATGTTCCCCATGCAACCGCGGGTTCATTCCCTTTATTTAAACCAAGAAATCTCAAACTAAAGCAAAATGGAAAACATGACTGAAAAGACAGCCAAACAGATTATTTATATACAAGATAGAAGAATTCAAACAAACTTAGGAAAAATACGGCTTGAGAACCAAACCATTTACTGGTAAGTTCTCTTCCCATCCTTGCAGATCTTGCAACTTATAAGTAGAAGGGCCAAGCTTTGCCGCTATCTGATAAGGGCATACCCACAACTGCTGGAATTTAATATGCTTTCCTTTCTCATCATGGGGGTGATCCCATTTGAGAACCAAATCACCTACCTCAAAGTCTTTTGTTCCAGCCTTATGTTTTTCGAACCATCTCTTTATTACCCCTTACTGTTTCTCAAAGCGCTCTCTAGCTTTAGATCTAGTCTCTTCTGCTTTCAGGAGATTATATATTCTTATTTGCAAAACTTCATCATCCGACCCTCTAGACTCTTGAGCTAGTATGGAAGATGGTAGCATGATATTGGGAGGAAGGATGGCTTCTTTACCATAGACAAGGGTATATGGAGACACTCCAATCGCAGACTTGGGGGTGACTCTATCGGCCCAAAGGGCATTTGGTAATGCTGAGTGCCAACTCCTCCGGTTTTCTACCACAATCTTCTTTAAAATTCTAATCAGATTTTTGTTAGAGGATTCAGCCAGGCCATTTCCTTGTGGATAGTAATTAGCAGAATAATGCAATTTTATCCCTTTATCATGAGCAAAAGCAGTCAATTTAATTGATGAAAAGTACTTAGCATTATCAAAGACTAACGAAACTAGAACTCCAAACCTGGTCATGATATGATCTTGTATGAAGCTGATGACCTTGTCTTCATTTATCTTGCGCAGTGGGATAGCTTCTACCCAGCGAGTGAAATAATAAGTTGCGGTCAGAATGTACTTGTGTTGCAGAGAGGAATTCGGTTTTATTTCTCCAATAATATCCAGTCCCCATTGCTCGAATGGCTCCGTGATCATCACAAGTTTTAGGGGTGTTGCTGCTTTAGGTTGTCTCCCACCACACCTTTGGCAAATATCACACTTTCGGACATGTGCGTGTGAATCTCTGAAAAGTGTAGGCCAATAGTAACTGGCTTTGAGGATTTTGTAGGCTGTAGTATCTCCTGAATAATGTCCCCCAGTAGGACCATCATGCAATTCTGACATTACTTTCTTCACATCTTCCTTTTCTAAGCATCTGAGAAGAACCCCGTCATAATTCCTTCTGAATAATACTCCTTCAACAAGTTGATAGGAGGCTGATTTAAGACGCAGCGCCCTTCTTTGCTTGGAACTCCAATGTTCTGGCAACAACCCTGCCTGCAAGTAATGCACAAGGTCTCTATACCAAGACTCGGGAGCTGTAAACAAAGGACATACCTCCATTACATGTAGTTCGACTTCATATTCCCAGGTGTGTTCTTCATTGCTCCCATTTTCTGTCATCTGTTTGCACAACCCTTGTCCTTTAACTATAGATGCTGGCTTGAATTCAAGGTTGTACTCTTGAAGAGCCATTACCCAGTTGCCTCTTCTTTCTCCTAACTCCTTTTGTATAAGAAGAGACCTTACAGCTGGGTAGGGGACGATCACCTTGGTTCTATTTTTTAAAATATAAGGCCTGAATTGCTTTACTGCTTTGAATACAGCGTAAGCTTGTTTATCAATAGCTGGGTAATTCAATTCAGCCCTCTGTAGACCAGTACTCATAAAGGATATTGGGAATTCATCCCCCCCATCTTCCTTTTGGGTGAGCACAGCTGCTAGCTAATCATTAGATGCAAAGGTATACAAGATAAAATCTTTGTCAAAGTCTGGGGTTTTTAGGGATGGTGCGTGTGCAACAACAGTTTTGATTTTGCTGAATGCACTCTTCTCAATTTTAGTCCATTTGAATAGTGCATTTTGCTTTACCATTTGCTGTAGTGGTTTGACAATCTGAGCAAAATCAGGCACAAATCTTCGCACGAAATTTATCGTTCCCATAAATGATTGCATCCCCTTTTTATTATGGGGCAAGGGGATTTGTTCAATAGCCTTAATTCTTTCTGGATCTATAGAGATTCCTTTCTTCAAAAATATGTGACCCAGCAACTTGCCCTCTGTGACAGTAAATACACATTTCTTAGGATTGAGTGAGATGCCATACTTTCGACAGCGTTCAAAAATTTGCCTTAAGTGGAACGAGTGCTATTCTCTTCTCTTCGAGAATATTGTAATATCGTCAAGGTATACTACAGTACTTCGGCTAATCAATCCACGAAAAGCTATGTCCATAGCCCTCTGAAATGTTGCTCCAGCATTTATAAGCCTGAAAGGCATCCTTCTGTAGGCAAAGGTTCCCCATTTGGTCCTGAATGTTGTCTTCAATATGTCTTCTTCGGCTACTAATACTTGATTGTAGCTAGAGAAACCGTCTAACAACGAAAACAGTTCAGAACCTGAAACCATTTGTAGCAGTTGCTCCATGGGTGGAACATGATAGTTATCTTTGTCTGATGCACGGTTTAGGTTCCTGAAATCTGGTACCCACTCAGAATGTCTGACTTTGAAAATGATTCTAGCATCCAATAATTTCTTCACTTCACTCTGAATCAACGGTTCCAATTTTGGATTCATTTTTCTTAACGGTTGCTGATATGGCTTGACGCCTGCTTTAATGGGGACGACATGCTTGATGATGCTGGTGTCGTATGTTCTCAAATCTTCGTACGTCCATGCGAAAACATCTTTATATTGTTTAAATAGACTGATGAATTTGTCTCTTTCTGCTGGTGAACAACATTTGCCGAGATTCACGAATTTGGGATTCATCTCAATCCCTAAATTTATCAGCTCGAACTGTAGAGATGAGCTGTGAGTCTTCACGTTGGCTGGTCTTCTGAACTTTTCATTTAAATCGAACATTTTTTCTAACGTTCTGACTCCTTTAGGAATGAAATTGTCATATTTCATCTCGGCCTGATGTTCCTCATCATCTATAATGGCTCCTTTAAAGACCTCGTCATTTTTCAAGCATTCTATTATTTGCTGATCATCGTCGAACACTCACAAGTTGGTGATCATATCCGGTACTGAGGGCCTGAAAAGCAGTTCGATAGAACATCGATTATTAGTGGGTACGAGCCTAGCGGCTGATGTGGCCAACAGGTCAGCTGCTGCGTTTTTAATTCTTGTAATTGAAATAATGTTGAATGCATTAAAACATTTAAGCAGGTCCCATACCTCATTTTGGTAAGCTTTCAAGTGAGGGGAAACACAATGTATTTGATTCCGGGTTTGTTTCACAATAATTTCGGAATCCTCAAAAACTCTTAGATTACTTACCTTTAATTCAATCGCTTTCTTTAGTCCCTGCACCAGTGCTTCGTATTCAGTTGTATTATTAGTACAATCAAACTCTAATCTACATGAGAGAAAATGTTTATTCTTCTGGGGGTCGATCAGGACACAGCCAGCCCCTGAACCCTCTAATGTCTTAGAGCCATCAAAAAACAAAGTCCAAAAATCACTAACTACTGAATGCGAATCTATTCCTACTGCTAAGTCTACTATTTTACAGTCAATCTCATCAGCCCGTGAGAATCGAAGGAGATCAGGATGAGTGTCTGATGTGTTGCTGGCTTCTTCTGCTTGGTAATTTCCTGGTTCCAACTCAATAAAATAGTTTCCCAATACAGAATCCACTGGTTCATTCTTCTCATTCAGTTGAGTAACATTGTATCTCATGTGAGGCTCCCTTAAAATCTTAATATGGTTCAGACTCCCTTTGTATGGAAACCACAGATGCGACCAATCTGAGGCGAAATATCCATTTAATTTGGCCGACCAATCTCTGCTCAGGACAAGACCGTAAGCGTCTGGTATATTAGCCACCACGATGTTAATAACTTGGCATACTTTGTCATTGGATGCCAGACGGACTAGGACATCTTCCATCTCACCAATTACCTTTACATCTGTCCTATCCAACTGAACAACCCTCCATGTGGATGGCTTAGGCTGCCCATTTATCTTTTTACAGACTGATATGGGTATGACATTAACTGACGCCCCTGAGTCTACCAGACAATTGTGCACGTTATGATTAAAAATTTCAAATGTGAGGAGGAAAGGTGGATGTTTTCTTTTAGACTTACCTCCAACGCTGGTTTCTCCAATTTCTTCTTCCTCCTGAGGTAGATTATCAGTGGGCAGCTTCTCATCCGATGCTTCAAGTGCTTTCAATAGTCTTTCTTTTTGCTGCGGCACTTTACACATTTCGAATAGTGGAACATTCGCTTTTATCTTCTTTAAATCCTCCACGATGTCATAATCCATCGGCTACTCAATGGGATGAGGTTTATCAGCATTCATCTTTCCTTCCTCTAGCCTAGCCCCCGTATTATTCTACTTCGGATCTTGGCTGGTAATAGTGAATTCTAGAGTCTTATCAGCTAAGGATTTATTTTGAAATTTCTTTACATTTCTTTGGAGTATTTTGATCTTTGGTAGAATGAGACTGTTTTCTTTAATTGGCCCTTGGCTCCTTGTTGCCACGTTGGTTTCCATGACGTCCTTGTAGCCCTGATTCTTTTCCTCTTCAGCATCAAATAACGAAACAGAATCCCAGAAAGCCATGGTTTCCTCTTCTGGTTCCTTTGTTGACGTAGTATTCTCTTTTCTCTCTTCATCTCCATATTATGTTAATCTAGAATCCAACAGCTGATTCATGACCAACGTCATCGAATTTATCCATTGAGGACAATTCTTTTTAGAGTGTGGCTGTTGGTGGAGAGTGCAAAATTTTTCCATGCCTACCTCTGTTAAATTCATAGATGCAGTATTGTGAGGAGGAGATTGAGACTGATGGTTATCCTCTCTTTTCTTATAATATGGCTTATAAAACTTTTGTGTTTCCTTTTCTTTCTCCATATCTATGATTTTGTAAAGCTTCTGCATCATTTTGGCCATATTTTCCAAATCTGATGACTTTTCTTCCTTAGGCTTAGTAAAAAATAAGGCTTTTCTTCCTGCACCTTTCTCTCCTGACTGTTATGGATAATCCTCAATACTTTCTCTTTCAGCTTCCACTACTTCTGCCTCTTCATAGGTTTCCGTCAAAGTAGGCTTAGCCCTACCTTTGGCAAACATGGCCAAATCAGGGCCTAAAGCTGAAGTATAATATTCAATTAGAACTTTGTCTGAAGGTTTATCCGTTTCAGAAAAATTCTTGAGATAGGCTGCAAACCTTTGTGTGAAACTGTGCACCTTTTCCTTTCTTTCCTTCTTCAAGGCGCATATCCCTTTCATGAGGGCTGCATGAGTTTTCTGAGTTGCATACTTACTTCTGAAAATTCTTTCGAAGGTATCCCAATCAGGGATAGAGTTAGCAGGAAAATCAAAGTACCATGATGCTGCATCTCCTTTAAGGGTATGCGGGAATAGTTTGCAGACTACATCTTCATACTCCCCGGCCCTCAATCCTTCAATTGCCAAGTAAAAACTTTGTAGGTGATCATCTACTAATATTTTCTCATTTGGGTCGAACTTGGGAAACATCTTGTCAAAGGCTTGAGGTAGGTCGTGTAATGGAGGTGTCAGGTTTAATGGTGATCTGGCTCTCCAAGCAAGTGGTGGGTTTGGTGGGTTAGGTGGTGGATTAGCATTTACTCCTGCCATGAGTCTAGGTGGAGAGTGAAGAGGTGAGCCAATAGGAGTGCGAGCAGGAGAACTGTGAGTGGTATCTGGGCCTTCTTGATTCAAAGGTAGCACAACTTCCTGTAAGGCTGTTTCTACAAGTTCTTCCCAGTCTCCAACCAACACTGAGTCTTCCGCTACAGGACGATCTTTATTTTTATACTCTCTTCTGGGCAATTCAGGGATGATTGGCAATCCTCCAATCTTCTTTACATATGCCTTAATGTGTCTTCTCAGATCATTAACAATTTCGTTGCCAACAGAATATAGATGTTCTCTTTCTTCCGGAATTGGATTATGAAACCTACTGCTCTCAGAACTATTACCGGTGGAATAATCTCGGGAAAACAGGTTTCCTCGGCCAGCCATACACTGGCGGCCCTCCTTCTAGCGCCAAAACTGTTGAGGCCCAGAAATTTGCAGGCAACAACAGTAAGGGATTCTTCCCAGTCAACGTTCCCAACTAGCCTGTGACTGTTTGGTATGGGGAATCCGTCCGGTTTGTGGTCTGGCTACCATAGGTCAAAGTAACAAAAACAAAGGCTTTACCGGTTGCGGCCCAGTCCACCGTGTATTTTTGTAATTTTTGACTTAATGTATGATATGCAAGTGCCTAATTAACCATGCATGGTGATAAAGATGCAAGGAACAATCACAATGTGATGCGCAGGTTCTTACCTCTTGTCTTAAGGCTCACAAGCATCCAAATCACATACAACAAGAAAATAAACTAACTACCTAAACTATCCCTAGGGAGCAGGATTATCATTCATTGGTGAGTAATATATTTTGTACATGCATAATGAAGAGTTACAGATAGCTGATGCTTCTTTCAAGACACATGAACAATTGCATATTTTTGAACAACCAGTTAGCCAATTGTTTTATGAACAACATTCATTACTCATAGTGGAAAACATCACAAAATATACAGAAAAGCATTCAACAAGAACATAGGTTCAGGAAGTTAAACACTCTCACAATTAATGAAACATAGTTGAAAACGAAATAGTTCCCCTTGAACATTGTTCATTTAATCACATTGATACATTCCACATTTCGCTTTCTCCAGCAGGCAAAAGTTGTAGTTTCTGATTGTAAAATGAAATAGTTCCTCTTACAAGCAAATGGTGTACAAGTTTTTCTAGGGAAAAAGTCCCTTCTAAGTTCTACTTTGAAATATTTAAACTACAACGGTAGACCGCTTGGGCTGCCCCCCAAACGTACAACCTTTCAGTTCCCCAACGCTTCATATTCCTCTATCTTTTCTATGCATGCTCCTGATTGGATGGGTAACTACTGGACCTTTCAGATCTTCGTTTTGTTGCTTTCGATTTTTTTGTCTTTTCCTTCGCTCCGTCTTCCTTGCAACCTTGCTGGTTTCGATTTGATCAAGCTACGCCTTCACACCGTGGTCGCCCCAACAGTCCATTGGGTTTTACCTGCAATCAACTACTGTGCGTCATTCATTGGAATGGCATTTTAAACATTAAAATTAACCACCTGAAATAGCTAATCCACAATAAAACGGCCAGGTGTATCTCTTGATCTGGAAAGGGTTTTGATTAAGCCTTGGGCAGGAAAGTTCTAAACTGCCAGTCGGAAGGCTTTGACATCGGACGCGAAAAGGATTTCCTAGCCGCAACGGCAGAAGGGAACAGGTTATAGCCACGCGATGCACAATCGGAAGTCGGATGACTTTACACTTTGGAGGCTAAATGACTTTGGGAGCCGCAATGGCGGAAGAGACAATGGCTAAAGACACGCGAAATGCGGGCAGGAAAATCTTTAGTCGGAAGTCGGAAGACATCACATCGGAGGCCAAATGACTTTCCCAACCGCAACGGCGGAATAGAAAACGCTATGGGCAGGCGACGAAAAGGTCAACATGCATCGGCAGTCGGAGCTCTTCATACTTCGGATGGCTAATCGATTTGGGAGCCGCAATGGCGGACGGGAAAAAGCTATCAGCCGCCGATTTAACATAGTGTGACGCCCGATTTAACAGAAAAATTTAAGTGTTCGAAAGCTTTTAAAACAAAATCAGCAAAGGTTAAAAAACCAATTTTACTTCCGAAACCGTGGACTCAAAGAACACAAAATCTGATTTATCATTGGCTAGTACACCAAACTCGCATCTGCGATCAATCACCAAATTCAAACACAGGAAACCTTTGAAACCGGCTGAGAATCAGTCTGCAAAATCATTCGAAAATAAAACCCGACCAATAAGTTCCAGGATCCTACGATTTAAGAACAACGCTAAATCATGAGGAGGGGCCCAAAATTTAAGAAATTTGGGGAAAAACAGTTGCAGCTGCAACAGGGGGTCTTGTAGATTGATATTTGTCCTACCTGACCATGTCTTTAGATTGTCTTGGAATTATCTGAGGAAGTAGTTATGAACCTGTAAAAACAGTGTTTTAGGCAGATTGGACCAGATTAAGAAAATTGTTTGTGTTGGAAAAAATGGCTCATGTGGCCTTGGGAAAATGCCCGCCATACCTTATAGGTGTATGCTAAAAATTATCTAAAGCTATCATCCTACAGCTTGTTGAAGAGGATATCTCACCATGGTCTCAGTTATCAAAGAAGATGTTTTATGACAAAGATAATGGTCTGCCAAAATAGAGTTTCAGCCTGTTTTGCACTATTCCAGTACTGGAAAAACTACCTTAGTGGCCTCAAGGAAATGTCCGCCCTATCTCATAGGATGATGAGAAAAATAATATGAAAGTGTTAGGCTATAGCTTGTGGATGGGTGCATCTAACCATGGTCTCATTTATCCTGTGGAGTGTTTTATGACAAATATATAAATCTTCCAAAAGTAAGAAAAATGTTATTTTGCATTTTAAGAACACAAGAAAATTGGTTGTTAGATTTAGGAAATTGAAAAGGAATTTTGAAATGCCCGCAAGGAGGGGTTATTTTGATGATAAAATTCATCAGGTAGCATAGGAATGTTCCTTGGTGAACTGACTATTCATCCATACCTTCAGGTTTTCTTATCACGGTCTCATATGCAAAATATCAATCTTCCAAAAATAGGAAAAATAATATTTTGCATAGTGAGAACAAAAGAAATTTGACCAAGTGTTAAAAACAGGAGTTTGAGAGGTCAGTTGGAAATTCCCTCCAAGGGTTGTCTTTGAGCAAGTAAATTTATCAAATTTCATGGATCCATTCTTTGGTAAGTTTTCCATCTGCTCATGACTTCAGGTCTCCATAGAGTGTTCACATGTGTGAAATAGGAATCTGCCAAAATGGGAAGAAATATGTTTTGATGTTCAAAATAGGTTGATAAGCTATTTTGAAATGCTTTCCAGATGTTGTGTGTGTGTCAATAGATTTATCTTGTGATATGGTCTTGTTCATTGTTGAAATGGCTATCTAGCCATGCTTGTAGGTTTCCTTATGGTGATCACATGAGGGAGAAATTAATCTACCAAAGTAGAAGAAAATTGTTTTTACAAGTTAAAAATAATTTTGTCTAAGTGTTGAATTAAACAGTTTGGAAGCCTATATGCTGATGTGGAAAGTACTGAAGACAAGATACTAATGGTGTATGGACATAGTTGAGACAGGGCTGCAATATGTTGTATGTTGAATGATTTTTTGAGTACAGAATGAAGACTTGTTGATTGGTATTTTTGATGTGTGTGCTTGTGGAAAACTTTGGAAGAGTGTGATATATAAATTGTAATTTGTAATATGAAATTTGTATAGGGAGGTTGGGTGGAGATGGGGAAAGACTTAATGGTCTTTTGACAAGTTGAATCTTGTTTGGATGTTGTAGCATCCCAGTCAGTTGTAGCTAAATAAACCATTCTGGTGCATGGTGTCATCTTATGGGTTGTAGCCCATATTGGAGATTGAAGTCTCCACTTATATAAAGATTACAAAACTATATCCTGTGTCCCTTGTGCAATGTCTTGATAGAGATGTGTTTAGTTGATGAATGACATGTGCCTAGTTGATATTGTTCTTTGATAAATATGTTGTTGAAGCAATTGTGAAATAATGATATAACATTGGTAGAAAAAATTGAAATTGAGTTGAAGCCTTAGCTCTCTGATTCATCCCCCCCCTCTCAGTGAGCATTGTGTCTAAAAGACTAAAGTTTTCATTGACGCCAACAAGTGTTGTGCAGTGGCCTTTGATTTACTCACAAGGAGACCTTGATAGTTTGGGCATTGGAACACTAGGTGGCCCAAATGGTCCAAATGAAAGTTGTCCTTCTACTGTGGAAATCGATTAACACCATGTCAATGAACTATAGCTTAGTGGAGCATCGGGTCTATAAAAAAAACAAATTGGCTAGAGTCATTGTTGATTGGACCCTCTTGTTGCAATTACTCTGGTTTAAATAAAAGGAGGGAGTTGCAGGGTTGTTAAATTCATTCGTAAGGTACATGACCCGAATCATCAAACTATTATTTTGAGCCTCAATGTTAGTTTGTATCCCCCAAAAAAGGATGCATGATTACCTTTTATGAATTTACGGCCAGATGGTTGTTGCAGAGTATGAGTGATCTCTCTAGTTTTGGATATGGCTGATAAAGAAATCTGGGCTCAATCCGCACTCAATCATTTGTAACTATAGAAAATGTGTCGAAAATGCATGAGTCAAGCGGTACAATGGATGGACGATTCCATGCACATTCTCACATTACGATTTCAATTATGGAAGGATTGAGTTTTTAGCCTGGAGACTCCACAGACACTTTGTGTGCTTATCAGAGAGGGACTGAGAGGAAGCTGATGCAACTTGTTGATCATTTTTATAAATAAAACACTTGTTTTAGACAGGGTACCCCTTCACCCAGACCCAACAGATTTGTAACACAAATAAAATTTTAAATCTGATTAGAGTTGTGAAGCTTCAGCAAAATGAGAAGCCTGCTCTAACTCATCAAGGATAATTATTAATGCCATTACAACTTGATCCGCATGTAAACAAACAAGGGCTATTAATGCCATTACAACTTGACCCATGCGTAAACAACCCTTTAAGGCTGGCATTGGTTTCACAGGTGTGCAAAGATAGCCATATATCGTTGATATAGAGATGAAAATTCTTTGAAAATTAAAAATGTCGATATTTCCACAGTTTTTCCACCATGATAAAAGAAAAATGAAGTATTAATCCACGAATGTTCAAAACGTGGAAGTATTTCGTGGAAAAATCCACCCAAATGTATTAATGTATGCAAGGATAAGGTGAATATTCTTGCAAATATACCACTTATAATTATGAGTGGATTGGATGATAACACCATTGTCATCACTTGGAATGATAAATTGAAATAAAGAGGTGGGACATATGACTATGAGCAACAAAAAACTCTTCTAAACCATAATGATTGTCCTTGGACCATGGCCAATGTTCTCATGACAATACATATTGTGCCAAACTTTTAATGGAATCCATATTATACTTGTGGGGTAAAATATTCCATTTCAGGGATTTTGTGGTGGTTTTGGACCATATGTGTGGTTCATGAACCATAAAAAATATTTTAATACCTAATATATTGCTTTTCATCCTTGGACCATGGGTTTTTCCTAGATAACCATCTAGTGTGGAAAATCTTGTATCCCATATAACTATGTTCGAATCCATGAGACTTGTCCCTAGTGAAAAAATTATATTTTGGCATATGTAAGCCACTTGGTGGCTAAATATGTTCTCTAAATGGCATGTATGGTGGTTCAAGACCTCCTCTTGTCCCATGATCCATAAAAGGTTCATTTAGGTCATATGGTCCCTTTTTTTCCTTTCTCACACATAGTCACGATCTAAATATCCATACTTAGTACATAAAACATTTTATAGGCACCCATATCCCACTAAGAAGTCAAATATACCTTCTAAAGTGTCTATGTGATGCTTTGAGTCCATTTTCACAGACCAAATCCTTAAACTATTTATATTGGACTTGAGTGCCTTTATTTCTTCCTCTTACCATGGTCGAGACCTGATACCCATCCTTCATGCACAAAAAACCTCCTAATGGAACCCATATCTTATTTGAAAGCCAAACATCCCCTCTAAAGGCCCTTTATAGTGGTTCAAGGACATATTCATGGATCATGAGCCTCAAATGCTTCATTTAGTTCATAATACCCTTTCCTTTCTACTTTGAATATGTTTAAGGTCTCAAGACCCATCCATTGTATCTGAAAATTTGTAATACTGCTCATATCTCATATAGAGGTCAAATATTATATCTAGAGGGTTTTTTGGCGGTTCTAGGTATAATTAATGGATTATGATCCATATAATATCGATTTATATCGTATGGCTTTTTTTTCTTTCATTGACCATATTTTAGGACCCAAGAGCCATGCTTAGTACACAAAATATCTTAATGATGCCCATATCATACCAAAGAACTAATGATGTGTGTTTGTGTAGTGCTTTGAAGCCTATTTCATGGACCAAGACCATAAACGATTCATTTTGGGACAAAGTATTGAAAATCATCTTATGTACAAAAAATCCTATTAGTATCCATATCTATCTCAAGGACAAAGGTACTTTATGTAGGGTTTTATGGTGGTTTGATATTTTATGTTCATAATACCAATAAGATTCAATTAAGGATAAAGGTGATATTTTCCTCCCCTAATTATGTTGAAGGCCTTGAGACCCATCCCTATTGCACAAAATGATCCTAATGGTGTCCCTATCCCACTCATTTGCAAATGATCCTTTTTAGAGGGCATGTGTTATTGTTAAGGCCTTGGCCATTGCCTATTAACACGCGAATCTTCATTTAGGTTTTAATTTCTAGTATCCCCCCCCACAAACATGGTTAAAATATTGAGATTCATAATTAATGCATAAATGGTAATAATGGTATCCATATCTCAATTGAAGGATATTGATCCCCTATAGAGTACATGTTATGTGTATTATGACATTATTTATGGCCCCGGATCCTTAAAGGATTTATCTCACAACAATGGGAATTTTTTACTCCCTTTACCATAAAAAAATTCCCTAAGAACAATTCCTAGCATGCAAGACCTCATAATGGTACCCATACTCCACTTGGAGGTTAAAGATACCTTTAAAGGGATTGTATTTTGGTTTGAGGTCATGTTGATGGAAAACGGTCCCTAGAGGTCAATTTATGGTGTAAGGCCTTTATTTTAATTATGGTAAATGCTTCTAGATCCATCCCTATAATGAAAAACTCTTTATCCCATCCATATCCCACTTGTATATAAAAAATCCACTTTAACTGGTTATTGTTGTAGTTTGAGGCCTTGTGGCATGGCCCATTAGCTCAAGAATTTTAATTTAGGGCCTTATTCCATCCATTTATCCCTCAGTTATGTTCTAAGACCCATCCCTAGTGCACAAAACCTCATATTGGTGCCCCATATCCCACTTTAAGGACAATTATATCCTATACAAGACATGCTTTATGGTTTGTGGCCTTACTCACAACCCTTTCTTGCTAGAAGCTTCATCGATGGATTAAGGGCCTTATTTTCCTACCACACATATTTTCAATGCCTTGAGGCCCATCACTACTATCAAAATCCTTATAGGATAATCTATACTCCACTTGTAGGTTAAGTATTCCTTATGCATGGATTTTGTGGTGCTTGAAGCCTTGTTCAAGGCCCATTATCCCTAGATATTAATTTATAGTTTCCTTTATGGGATTTATCATATCCTTCAACATTTGAAAATGTTGTATGTTCTCGTATCACTCTTTCACCCATTATTTCTCACTAATGGATGGTATACTTGTTCTTTGAGACTCGTATGACCATTTTCTACTCCAAATAGGATCACATGGCATGATTCTACTATCCCAGGTTGTTAATTGGATCATATAATTCCTATGAGAGAGAGAGAGAGAGTTTGTTGTCTCTATGAGTGAAATTGGTGCTCTAGAAGAGACATTGTTGTAGCTCTGAATGAATTTGATATGCACATTGGTGAATTCAGTACTCTGTGAGTGAAATTGGTATGATTGTTGGCGAAATCACTACTCACAATGACTAGATTGTACTCCCCCTCTTGGGGTCACCTTCCCCCCCAACCACCTTATATATTTACTTTCTATTGTTTGATAAAATGTCATTGCTAAGTGATTGGTTGGTTTCTAGTCTCCTTTAAAAAAATTATTCATATTTCTAAGTCCATATATAGTCTAGAGTCTTTAATTAATGGTTATCTTAATGTATTCAAAAGATAGTGAAGGGATTGACCAAGTCTAGATGATACATTGGTTTAATTATCTTATTGATTTCCTCATATATGAATTAATCTTTGGAAGTATATGGAAAAATTCATTTCTTAGGTATAGATGTGTGTATATATATATATATATATGCACACACATAGGTTAATGCCATAGCTATGTGGCATTGGACACAAGATAGGTAAATGGTTTTGTTTTATTGAAAGTCTAAGAGTGATTGTTGAAGTCCATCAAATTTGAAAGGTGATATATATTGAGTAAAATACACGAACATAAGTTATGTAGTAAAATCCTTTAAGATATGGCTTGTTTAACACCCTCTATGGGGAAGGAGAGGAATTGTGTTAGCAAAATAGACAAGTTATGATCCTACCATTTATGGATCATATGGTATAAGATATAATGTTTATGTGTACTTTGTGAAACTTGTATGGTAACACCCAAAATGACTATAAGAGAAGTGGACAAGAACCTTTCCCAAGACTTTAGATAATTCAAGGTATAACAATGATAGGTGGTATTCATGAAGAAGAAGAAGAGAATATCCCAAGGTTAGATTGGACTAACTAGAGAAGAGCATGGCCACTCTCACATCCATGGTAACACAATTGATGGTATCCAAAGGAATATAACCATCTATTTAACCTAATACTAATCCAAATGATCTCAATAAAGAATACAATAAATGAAAGTTAAAGCCGTAGACAAACACAAATATGGGATATTGCAACGACAATACCCATAAGTACCTTTGCATGTGGAGGAAAAGGCATATGTCAACTTTAATCTATTTAAGTGGATTCCACAAAGATGAATCAATGGATACAACAAATGGAAGCATACTTCGATGTACACTAGGTGGATGCCAAAGAATCACATTTTCTTTATTGAAGATTGATTGCTATGCTCTGGAAAGGTGAGAAAGTGATGTAACATGTAGATTATTATATAATGAGCCACTACTAACTAATTGGGAAGTGTTCAAGGATATGATCAAGGCAAATATTATCTAGTTGGGTATGAGGAGAATCAACATATTGTGTGACACTACTTTACGAAAAGGTTAAGACAATCAATACATGAGTTCACTACTAAGTTTAGGAAAATAGTTATTCATCTATGAATATGTATGAAGAGTCTAGATATGTTGATTAAGTATCTAGGAGAATTTATACCACAAATTTGGTCACAATTGATGTTCAATCCTAAGACAATAGTTGAAGGTAGTCATTAGGAACAATATATTGAGGGAGATAAACAAAAGAAACAACTAGTATACATACGGAAAAAATCATAGGAACAAAAGAAAGGTAAGAATGTGAATAAGTGGAATGGAAAGAAGATCATGTTACAAATGCAAAATGAAACCCTTTTGTCAAACAATGTAGGGATTATGTTGAAAAACATAAAAATAAAAATGAAAATGGAAACCCTTTTGTCATTAGACCCAATAAATCAACTCTGGTTTATCCATTATTATAGTTCCAAAGAAGGACGAGAGCTAGAGAATGTGCATTGAATCTCATGCCCTGAAAAAAACACCATCAAGAATAAATATCATTTTCCAAGGATGGATGAATTGTTGAACCAATTTTAGTAGGAATTTTATTCACCAAGATAGAACTCAAGTATGGTTACCATCAAGCGAGGATTAAATTTAAATACATGTGGAAGACACCATTCAGAATGAGGCAAGCTTTGTATGAATGGTTAGTGATGCCTTTTGATTTATGTAACACACTTGTAACTTTCAAAAGTGATGAATTATGTGCTATACCCATTTATTAATTCATTTGTAAAATTATATATATATGACATAATAATATTCAACAACACGTGGAAATAGCACCTATCACATGTGATGTAGGTATTGGAAACCTTAAAGAAGATCCAACTGATCACCAACTTGAAAAAATGTGAGTTCAGGAAAGAGTCCTTGATTTATATTGGACACATTATTAGTGGAGGAGATATGAGAGTAGATATAGACAATATTGTAGCCATTAATCAATGTCCTACCCCAAGTAACTTAGAAAAAGTCAAAAGTTTCATGGGAGTATTCTAGTACTTGGAGGAAATTCATTTCAAACTTCTCTATGGTTACGATACCCTTGCATTCCTTGACTGCCAAGGAGAATATATTCCTTTTGAGATGTTCACAATAGAGGAAATTCAAAGAATTGAAAATAAGGACTAACAAATATCCCATTTTGTCCATTCCCAACCTATAAATATCGCTTGAGATGAAGATATATGCTAGTGGATATGTATTGGGAGAAACACTTATGCAAGGAGGAAGACTTATATGTTGCCATTTACGATTATTATATGGAGCAGCACTAGATTACTTCACTTACGAAAAATATGTTCATGATCATGCAAGAAATGAATAATGGGATCACTACCTCATTTGGAAGAAAATCATCATCCATATTGATCACCAACCCCTATAGCATCTATAAATCCCAAGAAAAATTTAGCAAGTGAGGCATTACAAATGGTTGGGATTCTTGCAATAATTACATATATACTAATCAAGTAGTAAGACAATAGCCTCAAATAAACTACCATACATGCTCTTATGACCACCACTAAATAATATTGTAGCAGTGGGTTTATATAGCTTGAGCCATTCACATATGATCTTCTTAGTGAGAATTATGAAGAAGACGAAAATTTTGGACATGTCTACAAGTAGTTAAGGGATAAATAAATAATTTATATAGAGAGGAATGAATTCCACCTCTAGGAAGTTTTGTTATTTATGATGCAAACGTTATACATTAATCAAGGGGGAATGATTCTACTAATGGAAGAACCTCACACTTCTAGGATTCATAGGAATTTTAGATATATAAAGGCAATGAAAAACCTACAAAGATATGTGTACTAGCCACAGATACAAGAGTACGTGGTGAAATTTGTTATAGGTTATGTGTTATGCAACACTCTAGAAAGATAAGCAATTCGAATATTGGGTTCTATATACCATTGCTAGTATTAATCAGGCTTAGAGAGATAATTTATATGGACTTCGTTGGAATATTTCCTATGTCACATAATGGCCATTCCTACATGTTTGTTGTGGTGAACCATTTTAGTAATATGTGTGTTTATTCCATAGAAGAAGATGATATATGGATGAGAGGTATCTAATATATTCTTCAATCACGTCTAGGAACATTTTGGATTTTTTAGCTCCATTATCTTTGACCAAGATAGTATGTTCTTTGGTAATTTGTTTACAACACTTTGATAAAGGATGGAGACCTAGCTAATGTATTCTATTGTATTGCATCCCTACACTGATGGATAAAAAAGGTTGTCAATTGAATGCTCATGCAACTATTGAGAGGATATAATAGCAAGCATAAAAATACATGGGATGAATAGTTGGTGTACATTCAACACTTTTACAAACAAGAATTGCATTATTACACCAATAAATTTCCTTTTCAGACCTATTTTAGATACCTACCTTATTCATTGTTTAATGTATCCTATGAACAAGGGAAGGAGGAGAAAAATTTACAAGGAAATGAGAAGAATACAACTATGTATATGGACAAGATCATGTAGATACATTTGAAGGTACCCAATGGCTTGAGAGAATCCAATAACAATATAAGGCCAAACATGACCAACATTAAAAATACCATAAGTTCCATGTTGGAGATAGATTATGGCTTTGCCTATGCAAAACAAAACTTAAAGGACCACCAAAGAAGCTTAATCCTCTCAGATAGATACCATTTGATTTTGTTGAACAAGTGAACAATAATTATTTCAAATTATGGCTCCCTTCGTATATCCAAATCAATTTGGTGGTGAATGTGGAGTACTTGAAGTTGTTTGATCCATCCATGTTGGATGGATATGGGGATCAACATATTCTTCCCACTGTTGAATACATTGCGTTAGATGCATTTGCAGAGATGAAAGAAGATATAGTGTTGCAACATAGGAAGCAAGTAGCTTGTGGAGGGAAATAAGAACTATGGAAAATTGTCTTGAAGGGATAAACTCAAAGAAAATTTAAATGGTATTAGAAGAACAAGATTGAAATATAGGCTCCCTCATATATATTTGGAAGTTTTTGGGGACAAAAATACTCTCAATAGGGAGCCATGATCCTAAATTGGATCTAAAATAATAATAGCTTTAGGAGGAGGCACAAAAAAGTTAACAAAGGTACCATTCAAAGAAAATGATGAGGAAAAATATAGTGTTTGTGGCGTGAAGGGCCTCATGTCATAAAAAAAAGTGTTTTTACCTTGCATAAAGACAACACTCCAATGGTTAAATGTAATGCATGAATGATATATTTATCTCATTCACTTGTTAAAAATAAGTCACATGAAAGAAATGATTTATCTCATATATTGAAATAAAATAAAAATAAAAATATCCTCCTCAAATGAATGAAAGGAAGAAAATACAAAAGGAGGACCTAAAAGGGTTGGGGATTCATAACCTTCCAACTATTTCCTAACTTAGATCTCTCTCGATTTTCATTTCAAAATATGAGAGAGGGGTTCGTTGGAATATAAAAAGAGTTCCATGTCCAAGCTCCAATGAGTGGAAGTGGAATTGATCCAGAGAGACAATGGGTGTTGTAGAATGTTAACTACCATAAATGAAAGAGTTAAGTCCAAATACATTGAATGGTGGTTTTCCCATTTGGATTTCTAGGGTGAATAATGTGTATATGCACCATATTTTCTCTATGTGTGTTTGATTTTTGCATTATTTTATCTACTATTTTATTTAAGGGCTCAACTTGTCATTAATGGTTTCCAATGAGTCCATATATGAGAGGGTTGTGATTAGAATCAAGTTATTGATACATTTTATTATTGGTTTGATGATACATGGAGTTATAATAGCTTGTAAATATCCTCACTTACATGTCCAATCAATATCAAAGATCCTTGGTCTCGATTTTGAAGTTGTTGATACAATTTAGGGAGTTTATTTTTTAGGATTTATCATATTCCACCATATTATAGTCTTTTGTCTCTCTTTCACTCATCATTGGTCACTAATGTATTGTATTCTTTCTCTTCGATACTCATATGACCAAGTTATCCTCTAGATAATACTATATGATGCACATCTACTCTCCCTAGCCATTAATTGAACTTTATGTTTCCTAGGAAAGATAGATCATTGTCTCTGTAAGTGAAATAAATTCTCTAGAAGAGGAATTATTGTAGATGTCAGTGAAAATAATATGTCTATTAGTGAAATCATTGATCTATGAGTGAAATTGTTTCTCAAAATGACTGGGATAGACTTCATCTCCTATAAGTCAATTTTCCACTCAACCATCTTATCTACCTGATGTTGGTATGTACAATGTCATTGTTGAATTATTAATTGTTGTTTTTCTTTAAAATTTATATGCATATTTCCAAGTCCATACATATTTTTGTGTTTAATCAATGGTTATACTAATGGTATTCAAAATTTAGTGAAAGATTAACCAAGATTAGATAATACGATGTTTTGATTATATTATTGATTTCTTCATATATGAATCAATCCTTAGAAGTTTGCGGAGGTGTTATGGTAGTGGGAAATCCTCTTTTAGGTAGTATAATCTCTCTCTCTCTCTCTCTCTCTCTCTCTCTCTCTCACACACACACACACACACACACACACACACACACATGAGTTAATGCCATATATCCTTGTCATTGGACACAAGAGAGGTATTTAATTTGGTTTTATTGAAAGATTGTGAGTGAGTGTCAAATCCCATTAACTTTAAGAGTGAGATATACTAAGTAGAACAAAATAACATAATTTATGTAGTGCAATCCTTTAAGATATGGTTTATATGTGCTGACACCTTGTGCAGGAAGGAGAGGATCCATGTTGGTAAAATAGATAGGTTATGATCTAACCATTTATAGATCAATTTGTATGTCAGTAAATGGCTCATTGTTTAAGAGGAAAATGAACACATTTTATTATAGGTTATATTGTAAAATATCCCTACCTCACTTACACTTTGATAGTTTTATTTTTAGTATAACATATTTTATTTATAATCCTCATATACTTTGTATTCAAATAAAATTCTTAATTACAAGGCCATTGTAACCTTTAAACTATATAAATATATGTTTATAATGGTTTTACTCTTCTATTTTAACTTCATCACCCCAATTATTAGAGTGTGAGAATGGATATGTGCTTCTTTTTATCATCTCTCCAATGACTATATTATTAGAAATGGAATGTGCTACTTCTTCACATCATCCTAATTATGTCTCATTATGAGAAAAGGCATGTGATCCTCCTCATCACTCGATGCCTATATTTTGAAAATGGTCATGTGCTACTCCTATAGATAAATCAAAATCTTGCATTGTTTGAAAGGCCATGCATGTGTTATTTCTTTTCATCATTGAAATGTCTTAACCATGAGAAAGGATGCATGTTCAATAATTTGAGTAGTACCTTGGGACTATTGCATTTTCTCCCTTTTATTTACATGCATGCGATATTATTAACATGTAATGATTCTATAACGATATTGTTGGAATGCAACATGGATGATGAGCTAAAAACATAGTTAAAGTACCCATAAAAGGCCAAAGTATTAATATGTCTCTTCTATGTGGAATGTTTGTGCTTCAACTAGATACTAAATTTGGGGTCTTGGAACATAATAGTAAATACATTTCATATTAGAGAAATGTTTTGAGCATGGTAAACCATGAATATTAGAAGAAAAAAATGGTCTATAGCTATCATGTTTTAAGAAGGTATGCCTAAAAATTTACATAGGAACTAGATTCTTAATGAACATGAATATAGATATTGTAAATGTTTGGATCAAACGAAATTCCCATTAGCGCATTGAGTTGGATTTGTATCTCTCTATTTTATCGTTATAAGCTACAATTGAGGTCATTCAAGAACACAAATGAACACATATTTGTGGGACGAACTAAAAAGGAAATGGAATAAGATATATAGGGGAATAATGTAAGATAGATATATATTTAATATATGAACATGAAAATGGTGTTGCCGGAATAGAGAGTGGTGTATGTATTTGAAGGATTTCTAGAAACTATATTAAAGTTGTTCCAACTATAACCATTTTACAATTTCATCTTCATTTAGGTTTATGCTATTGATTGTTATTCTATTAGCTATATGTGTTTTTATGCATTCTCTTGATATTACATCTCTCGAATTGACATTACAGGATATCCATCATTATTTCCATTTGGAACTATGAGAGTGGATGGTTTTTTCTTGAAAGCATTTATATAAAATACACAAAATAAATTAGAATAATTATTTTCATTATTGACATACTGGCTTAGGCCCTAAATAAGAGAGTGACATAGTGATATTGAGAATATATTGTGGGGATCTATCTGTAATGAATCTAATTAATTACATTATAAGGCCAATTAGAATATCAAGAATAAGTTAAGTAATGTAATAGTTGACAAAACCCCTAGAAAATATGATATATGGAATAATTTGTTGAAACAAGCTAAACACAACATAGAGAACTTGTACAACATAATTAAAAGGATAACTTTCACCATTATGCTAAAGTGGGTAAAAGATCGCATTATGCTAAAGTGTGCATTAGAGCTTTCGCATATTTTTTTTATTTTGTTTTGTTTTGGTTTTTTAACGATGTCAAAAAAATATTGGGAAATAGATTTGGAATATACCATAGACATGGGTAATAAAATGACACTTGGAATCATTTGTTGAAGAACCAATCTCTCAAGGATTTGAGGAAGGAACAATTTCCAATAAACTTGAGAAATTGTAAGGGAGTAGTCTATTTATTCTACGTTTTGGAATTTCTGATGGGTTTTGGTTGGAATTCGGTAATTTTTTTGGGTGAAATACAATTTTGGAATTTTTTAAATTATGTTTTTGAATCTATAAATAGATTCAAAACCCTCGAATACCCCCATGGAACCCAAAATAAGACAGAAAATGTGCTAAAAAAAGTTGAAAACATAGAATATTTTGACTACACCAATTGTAAGGGGTGCATTCTAGGTAAGAGTTACACAAACCTTTTCTCTAAAGGAACATTCCAATTCAAAAGGAAATTTGAATTGACCACCTATATATTTGAATATCCCCACTCATATGCTTATAGGTTAATGAAAATTGAATGAACTCTTTCCCTATATAAGCGTAAGTAATCATAGTATTTTTTTTCATAGAATGTTGACTAAGACAATTTCATCATCATCCTTTTTAACATTGACATGTCAAAGTAATTGATAATAGACACTTAGTTTATTTTACCATCATCGATTCCATTATATTATAGGACTTAGGAGAATGGAATATGAACTAGACCATAGAAAGAGCATGGGGGCTTCACTTGTTGACCAATATCCTATCACGTTAGTTCATATTGTGGGTTTTAAAATTATCAAAAATAAAATCAATATATTGCAGGTATTGGGGGGATGAGGGGTTTAAGGTGGGGGTGGGTAGGGTGGTTTATAAGGATTGAGGTATAAAAAGGGGTGGGGAGGAGGTTTTAAGTATTGGGAGGGGGTTTCAACAAAAAGAGTTTGGGTCAATATCTCTCGAAATTAAGGGTATTCTTTAATATACCATGATCGCACGTGCTATGTGATAGGTTCACTAAGTGAAGTACCCGTGAGAAAGAGGATACAACAGACAATAACCAGGAGAAGTAAAACTAATGAAGATAGAGATGTAACCAACATCATAGTGGAATTTTGAATAATGATGAACATGTTCAATGAATACCTAATGAGTCTGGTATGGATGACAAAAAGAGTAGAAAAAATGTACAAGGATATGATTTTTTTTTTTGTTTAAAAAAAACCTTATTGTCACTTAAGTGACAAATAATTGAAGGAGTCACAAGGAAAAACAAAATTATCAATTTAATGTTTCTTAAGAAATTTCTCTAATGTACGTTTGACATTAAAACCATATGATAAACTTTGTAAGAGCATATCTTAAGCAACGGTATACACAATTATCTTTTCAAGAACTTTATGTTTCCTGGGTTTGAAGAAGTGTGTTAGACATCGATTAAATGTTGATGCAGTGTTGAAAAATTGGTGTATAATTAGTTTTTTTTCAATCATCACATATTGTATAATTACATTTTGGACAACTTATTGATGCTTGTTTTACATTAGATTCTTAGCATTTATTTGACAAGAGGGAAATTCCTATTCAATGTTGGTTAACATTTAAAGCATTGAATTAATGTCAAATTTCAACCCCAAATGTACTAGTGTATTGGTTCTTTTCATGACTGATTTGATATAATTTGGATCCTATCATGTCCTTGAACACTTCCCAATAAGTCCAATAAGTTATTAATGGATCATTTTCAATGCTCTTCCCACACCATCACTTTCACGCCATACCAAATCATCGAGATCAAGATTCAACCAAGAAAATGAAGTCCTTAGTTTTTGGTGACTTTGTGTATGTTGAAGTACACCTCCATATATTGTATCCATTGGTTAGTTTTATGGGATCAAATTATCTTTCATTTTGTTTGTTTTCCACCTTTTCCTCTACATTGAAGCCATCTAAATTCTACATTCTCCCATCTCTGTATTTGGCTTGATCTCTGGCTCTAGTTCCTTTTTCTTGGAGTCCTCTAAGAAATTATTATATCCTCCATGATCATCTTCTATTAAGGGTTATTCATTTCCCTTCATTACTAGTAAGTGTGTTACTATCTCTATTAGTACAACAATTCTTCTCTTCATCGAGTGAATCTAATTTTAGGGTCTTCTTTGTCATGTTATTCATGATGCCCCCCTACCATTATTGGTTGTTGTATTCCCTGTAGGACTAACAATAATGGTTTTCCATTGTTTGGTATTCACTATGAGTGTTTAACATATAGGCCTCTCCAAGTATTTTCAAACTTGTGTTTTGATACCATATTATTTGTAAATCAGTGTTAGGTTTATAGCTTGACTGTCTCACCAACCTAGATTCCTGGGAAATTAAAATATCCTTGTAATAATAATAATAATAATAATAATAATAAGGCTAATAATAGGTCAAATGGAATATACTCTTCACCTCATGACTAGTCAATGTGTGTAAGCATATCATTTCGAGGCTCAATGTAATCATCATCTTATCATTCTTATATTACACGCACAAACACACCATTAGGTAATAAACACAGATTGTGTGTTAGATTTGGTATTAGATAAAACTATTAACCAATAGGAAAATTTCACAAGATATCCTTAAGTCATTGCACCCACTAAATCAATTACATTATGCACCTTCTAGATACCAACTAAACTTTTAGTTGTCAAATTTTATTAGCCATATAACATGTATGCTATATTAATCTTCTACCACATTAGTTTAAATCATATATTGTTGATAACATTTTACTCATCCATGAATCAATTTCTTACAACATTTTTCTTCACCCATGCTATTTTTTGTTTTTTACTGTCAACTTACTCATTTGATAAAGTAGAAGATTATAAAAACAAAGAATTATGAAAAAGAAGATATAAATTTTCATTATTATGAACATGAATCCAATAGTTCCATGGAAATTATGGATAGCATTGTGGAGTGACAAAAATATATAGGATAAAAATTCATAAATTAATAATAAGTGGGGACATATTTGATAAGTTATTTGAAATTTCATAAACATGGATAAATTTAATAAAGAAGGGAAATGATTATTACAAATGCAATAAGTCATGGATACAGAGACATCTATTTAAATCCAAGTCATTTCATTATTAAAAATAATGGACAAACAAAATATACATGTCTTGAACCCAATGAAATTACTAGTGGGTACAACTTTTAAAAACTTATGAAAACTCATCTAAAACTTGAGCTCATCCACCACAATTCATAAAAGAGATCAAGATAGAACATGTTGAATTAATAGATTTAATATCAAAATACCAATGATTGAAAATGAAGCACTTCCAAAACTATCATTAGCTTTAATCACATGTACCCAACAAAATACAAATGAAGAATATGATCTTTGATACAACACTAATTGCAAAATTCACTCTTCCACGTCTCAAATACAGCAACCAATTGCAAAATACACAAGCCACATTGTAGAAGGGTTGATGAGATCTAAGTTCCATGGATACAAAGAGAGAAAGCCTACAATTCCATTAGAAAATATGATGAGGAAATGGCACAACCCAAGGCCTTAAAACTTAAAGTTGTGATAAGAGATAGAAATGTAACCATACTTGTAGATTCCAATAATACTCATAATTGTATAGACATTATTGTTGTTAATAAACTAAACCTTTTTATGTAACTCACTAAGGACCTCATCATTATGGCCGCTAATAAAAGAATGGTCAAAGAAGTAAGAAGATGTCATAATTCTAATGTTCAAATACAAGAACTAAAGATTCAAACAAGAATCTATGCAGTGGCACTAAAAACAAATGGATATTGTAGTAATGCAAAATAGTTTATACATTTGGGCTCTTACAAACATTAAAAGACATTTCATGATGTTTAATTAAAAATATCAACATTATAAATAGTATGATTATTATATCAATAAAAGTAAATTATAACAACTAATAATAATAATAAAACACATTCAAACATACAACAAAGCAAGTAAGGGAAATATATTACCAAGAAACATAATGTTTTCACTAAGACAAAAGATTTGAAAATATGATGGAAATAATATAAAAAATCTTGCCAACACTAAAAATTTCAAAGCCATAAGCTTAAAACTAACAAACTTGATGCCATGATCAAATTGTGCTCAATTAGAGAGAATGTTATGTTATTTACTATGCTTGGAGAACAAAACATTCATTTATTAAGAAGATAAAGATGTCATAATGATAATAATAATAAAACTAATAAAAAGTCAAAGGGACTCTTTTTCTTGTGAAGATCAAATATTGTCACTACAAAGGTGGCTCAACAGCCTCAAATATGTCCATTTAAGAGGTTCAAGGTAATTGGGTATAGACAAAGAGAGTAAAAGTGACTAAACAAGAGCATCAACTATACCTAAGTTGAAAGCTCAACATGTCATTTACAAAAATTAAACACGAAAAAAATATATATATTCAAATTCATTGTAAAAATATTTCAACTTATAATTGGTCCCAATCATTCACTTCACAAAAGCTATGATTCATTTACCATTAGATTAAAATAATAATATATTTTAATAAAAAAAATGCTTAAAATGAACCCTTCCATTCCATTTCATCGAATTGTTACTCATACTAAACTCTTCTAAACCAACAAACTTAATAAATAGATAAGTATTACAATACATTATTTTAGTAATCTGTATTTTGAAAGACGAATTTGGTTGTTGGCCCAAAGTATTTTTACAGACAACCAACTTCTTTCATTTAATGCAATAACGACACGACATTCAGTGGCAAAAAGAGAGAGCACGAAGATTCAATCAGTCCTCCTGTGTTTGTTCAAGTGCAAGTGCTAATGCATGACGACCTAATTGAGAGGCTAATTCTACAAATTGAAATGTGCCTGTGCTTGCAGTGAGATCTGCCACCAATTGTCCACTCTTGGTAAATGCCAATATAAGGGACTCCCACAGAGTAGCCGACCGTTGGGCTCCACCCCTATAATAAGGTTCGGATCTCCAGTCTGTTGTACTCATCTTTTCAACTATCACATCTTGAGAGAATAATTGGCGGCGAACTGCATGCCTTTTATCTCGAGCTTTATGTTTCTTGCAACGTCCATGAAAGATGGATATAAATAACGAGTTTACCTGTACCTGCTATTATACATTAATACTAATCCATAATATATGTCCATAGAATGTACATTATTGTTATTATTACTATTATAAGTAGTGTAAGTGTTAATACCTGTTCATATGGCCATCGCTGTTGATAATATATGGGGAGGTTGCATATCAACGTCAAGGTCCTGAGGAGCACCAAATCAGCTGCAGAAGCTGCGTCCTCTACGTGCCTCGTTTTTTCCCAAGTGTGGATACATACAACCCAACCAGATTTCCTCATTATCCTGCTTGCAACTCTCAATCCATCTCCAATAAGGTTGTCACTCACCATATTCCACGGAGGAACCACATCCTCAGGATTTACTTCAAAGACCGGCGTACCAGACGGGAGGTTTAGGAGGACCAGCTGAAATGCACGCCCTGCATCTTCCTTTTCATTTCCACGATGACGATGACGATGATCATACTTTTCCATAAAATTAAAAAGTTGTTTTGATTGTTCGTTCTCCTCATTCAAATCAAGAAGAGCAGAAGCCAGGTTTTCTACAGATCCAAAGATGTATTGCACAGACCCTTTTTTTCTTTTTCTTGTGGATTGATCGTTCGGTTGATTCTGAGGAAAGATGGATGCCGGAATATCCATATTGCCCGTGCTTGTTAAATATTCTTCATAGTCATTTTGTTTTTCAGGCATAAATCCAATCGTAACATTCGCAAAGTCAGCCAGGCAAATCTCAATAACCTCGGCCGACGGAGACGGAGACATATCATCGCGTATTGTGGGCCCCGCCAATTGCTCATTCTCACCGTCGATGTGAATATCAAATGAAGATGATGATGATGTTAGATTGACATCAATTTCATTTTGCTTTTGTGGCATGTATCCAATGAATTGTTGTAATTCCGGATGGCGGGACACTTGTCCTGCAGAATCACGTCCAGCTGCTGCTGCATGGCATTGCATGCTACGTCTGCGAGCTTTTATATTACCCTGCCTCCTCTTCTGGGGATCTTCTTCTCTATTACATCTCTGGTTCATCGGAGATGTCGAATTGTGAGTTGCTGTACTGGTATTCCTTGGAATCTCAGACGAATTCTTCCTTAACTCCACATTGGCCATTGCATCATTTCCTTCTCCTTCCATCTTCGGCGTGGAAAGTTTTCATGGCCTTTCTTCTATCTCGCATTCATCGGATATCAAGGCGCAGAGTTAGTAGTAAGTACATTAAAAATGCGAATTTGTCAATCGATTTCCTCAACCGATACGTCGCCTACCTTAAAAAAAACTGTTAAAATTGGTTATGCCTCTTCGTTTCATCTTCCATTTGCAAGTTGCTAATTACTCCTAATTTTGATGTTATCTGTTTGTTTGTTGACACTCAAGGTTTATGATGCAACACTAAGACTGCCACTGCCGCCAGAAATACCCAACACGACACGATTTAAGAGTAAGAGAATATAATAATTAAAATAAAAAATAATAAAAAATAATGAAGTAATTGCATTTCAATAAATTGTGAAATTGGATTTCTCTCATAGATCTAGGTTTAAAATAGATTTATGCTAATTAATTTACCCTTAATTTATCGGCCATTAATATATAGTGAGATTGAAATACCTACCTTCCCATCTATCAAAGCTATTGCCTCTAGATAATATCTATAAATTGTGACATTCACATAAGACTTACTTATTTTGGATTTAAAGATGGTGGACAATGAGATTTGAGCTTGCATAAGACTTACCTATTTTGGCTTTAAATGGACTGTGAGTTTTGAGCTTGAAAGTCTTTCTTTGCTTAGTGTTTAATCATGGGAAGATATTAAGTGAATAGAAGATTGTTGTATTAGGGTGTGTAATTTTTTTTTATTATCCATATCCATGGTGTTTTTAAGAATTTGTTTTGGTTATGTTCTTAAGTGAAGTCTTTTTCTAGGTATTGTTTTTTACATCAACAATATCTTTTGGTCTTCATATACAAGAGAGCTATTGTGTTAAGAGATTAATTATTTAGGATACCATTATGTTTGGATCATTGGTAGAGTCTATGTTCTTTATTGGATTTGAAAGAAACATAATGTAATTGTATTTAACTCACCAAACTTTATAAAATGTTCATGGTATGATTATGTAATCACTTGTGCCAACTTGTTAGATCATGGGGTGGGTGTGGAAGATATGGACGGAGATGGAGCATCTCCAACATGTTCTAGAGTTATGGGGTGGCCCCCTTGTNTATGTAATCACTTGTGCCAACTTGTTAGATCATGGGGTGGGTGTGGAAGATATGGACGGAGATGGAGCATCTCCAACATGTTCTAGAGTTATGGGGTGGACCCCTTGTCACAATGAGAGGGGAACCGCCTATCTCTTCTCGTGACTCTTCTCATCCCCTTTAGCAAGTTCATGTATAGGTAATAGTACACCTTGCCAAATGGTTGATAGATAAGTGTGTGAAAGGGACTACCGTGGGAAAAATTTCCCCATGCTACCCCGTAATGAGTATTTATAATTCGTGAAGCCTCTCGAACCTCCCACAAAATGATGCAAATAACTTATATATAATCGAGAGATGTAAATCCCTCAATGACTAGATGGGCCCATATCCCATTTAACCATGACTAGCCTCTTATAACATAAGCATGATGATTTCTTTTAATGTTTTTATGATTAGGTTTTGCCTTGTTGTTTTGGTGTATCATTTGACTTTGGAATTTTATCTTGTGGCTTTATGTTTGCAAGTGTTGCGTCCTATGGTGGCACACAATTTTGAGTTTTGAATAATTTTTTTTTATGTCTATGGAGGTTTCTTTTGTAGTGTATAATTTTTTATTAAAGTTTAGTATAAAAAGTTTATATTAATAGTTAAAGAAATATTTACATAAAAAATCATCTCAATCTAAACAAGTTTGGTGCAAGTCTCTTGATACTTCTAGGTGTCCTCAAAATAATCATTTTCTTTGGTTCCTTACTCTAAGCATATTATCATTAAATATCTGATAGCGATAATTACCACATTAAACTAAGTATCCAACCATAAGATCTAGGGCACCCAACCTCAACCCTAAGCTATCTAGTCATGATGCTCAACAATCACACAAGACATATAAGCTAACTCATGGTCAAACAAACAAACACCTCATTCGTCCCACTTTGGCCTCCACATAACCCACTCACTAATCCTCTAAATCATAAACCATATTGGATTTATGTGTCAACCAAAATGTCCCTTAATTTTCAATTATTGACCTTTTAATTCACATGATACTTTAGGGTGATTCCATGGAGATGGGTAACACTTTTCAATGAAATGTGGCGATGAAAATTTGCTATTTTGCATATTCTTTAGATTAAAGCCACCAAAACTCATATAATCATTGTGAATTTTGGTGTGCAACAAAAAACTAACTTGTACAGAGAATTGTGTTGTGTTTCTAATGGTAATTTTTTAAAATATTAGTGTTAGTTAATGAGCCAAATTTCCATTTAATTAAATTCTCGACCTTGCAAATTTATAGAAAAGTAACAATTAGATTGTTCCCATCAAATAATTCAATGTTCAATATATAATTTTCAAAAATTATATAGAAGGGTGATCTACACATTATGTACTAGATTCCACATTTTTTTAATTATATTTTTATTGTATTTTGAAGTTGACCCATTACTATTTGAATCACATTTTATACACCTAATTTGTTATCCCATCAAAGTTTTACCAACTATTTAGATAAATTGAAAAACCAAAAAAACCCTTTGAAGAGGAAAGATCCATGGGAATCTCACATTTTTTTATAACTTTTTGGTTGTGTATTTTTTCTGCTATTGATTTTTCTTTGAGCACCTTTAAAACTTTGGGAAAAAATTTAAGTATATTATTTAAGATAATTAAATACAAAATATAAATGAAATTAAAAGTGTGAAAATGATGTGTTATTCGATAGAGAATTCGTCGAGGAATCCAATGGCCTTAACTCCGCCACCTAAGGTGAAAATATATGGAATGTTTTCACCCTTTGGTAGCTACAACTCTAGAAAATCATGAGGCAAGAAGGTTGCAATTTTGCAAATCAAGTGTTCTAGTTAAAAATATCGACCGAGAAGTTTCCAAGATTTTTAAATTATCTCGATCGAGGGTTAAGTCAACTGCCAATTAAGGGTTATTGTCATCTACCAATTTGTTTGATAGAGTGACATAAATAAATTGAGTGTTCATCTTGAGTAAGCTAGTGAGCTCGATTGAGCTCTTGTAAACACACGACATCGCATAGTTTAGTGTGTTAAGGAGCTTGATCAAGCTCTTGTAAACACATTGAAAAATAATATGGGATAACGTGTGCTCATATCCATAATGATCAAGGGCTAAGGTGTTTTAGCAATATGCTTATATTTCCAAGGACTTATGGGTTAGGGGTGTAGTGTGTGTGGGACGGGAGCAATTATTGTATAATGGGGCATAACATGTTCACCAACCATGATGTGTCAAGGCCAAGTGTGTGGGGGTGGGTAAGTGTGCTATATGGTCATTGCAATAATGGGAAAAACTTCACTCAAGGTCATATTGGTAAAGGGATTTAGTGGTATATTGTCATGTTTGGGATCCAAGGGGTTTGGGGGATATTGTCTAAGGGTTGGGAGGGTTTATTGTGCATTGGGGAATAATGTGATGGGTTGTGGGACTAGACATAGCCTTTGATCCTCAATACCATGGATTAATTCATAAGAACCATCCCAAGTGAACCTAATATTGAAATAACCATCACATTGAACTCATGGGACATGGATTCCCTATTAAATTACTCTATTGATGTCTAGGGAGCTTGTACATGGTGCATGATCACTTGAGAGGATTTTTTGCATTATAATACTTGACAAAGTGTGACCTTGAACCATTACATAAGTTGATGACTAATATTTCTTCAAACAGTTGTTATATTTACTCAAACACTAATCTTTTCCTCAAGAGAACTTTGATATTCATTAGTTTAGGAAACACCCTACTTAAACATTGAAAAACCATTGTGACAACACTGAGGCTCTTATAAATTTAGACACACATTTATTGATTTATGATTCCACAAGACATTGAGTCATATATATACTCATACATACCTTACCACAATGACAAGCCACACACAAAAAACCTGATATATGTTTTCATGCCAAGTTTCTACGTTTGTGCACACCTTTGGTAGGTAATGAATGTGGAATTCTTGTCTTGTTTATCTCTTCATTAAGAACAATGAAAAACATATCTATGTGGCTATATTTAAATTCCCATATAATAAATCAATTATAATTCCAGTGTTCCCATTTTTTGTTCTTTCATGTCCCTTTATACTTAAAATTATGAACATCCAATATGTGTGATCATTATTTAAAATACCTATCAAAACAATTTTATAAATTAATTTGAACCTAGCTTTACACTTGATTTGAAAAATTGATCACATTATATATAATACTCAAAACAAAGTCTTTCAACTTCATTTCATGTAAAATCATGCATACTATATAACATGCTTGGGTTTACAACTTCAAACATTGCATTCCACGCTCCATGGATTACTCCCTAACATCATAAGAAAACACATTTTTAATTGTCATAATATTTAGTCACAAAACTCTACAATCAATATCTAATTATTCAACTTTTATATTTTCTAGTCCTTTTACTTGATTCCACTTCATATATCTTTATTTCAAATACTGGTTAAGAGAAGTGGTTATACCAACATATAAGCTACAATATAATTGTTGATATTTCAAGGACACAACAAACACTATTAACATAGTATAAACATATAGTAGTAAAACAAACAATAACAACATGGACATCATAACCACCATGATTTATTCTTGAAACCCCTTAACCACGGGGAATACCAACATAAGATATATTCATTATGCCCTTGGACTAAACCAGCGAAGACAAGTCGACTATGGATCTACTGGATATGTCCACCATCAACCATTAATGGGAGTCTAGTCACATTCTCACACTTATAATGGAGTTTGAACAACCTATTTATATAGCCTTACATCACATGAATACCATGGGTAGGTATTCGAGTACCACGGGAAGACCTCCCAATACCATGGGTCAATAATACAATAACCAAAGCCAATTAACTTACTCTATGGCGAAGTCAATATTAACCCAACATCCCCACTTTAAACTTGAGTTGGGAATGTCTACCTTCCCCCCATAAGTTCTATCCATTGGGAATCTAGCATCACCCCCTATCCCTTAGGTCTACAACTAATTTTTACTGTCAAGTTACCAGGGGTATGCATGCTTTTATTGGTGTTACAATTGTATTCCCATTTATAGTGATTACAACTCCATTAATTAAACATTGATTTACAAACATTACTGACTAAGAACCTACCTACTCATACAATAAAAATCACCAAGCACTCTTGAACCAAGTACTTGAATTTTGCTACTAAATCAACTACAAACTTCACCATCTAATCTAGTTCATCCTTCTACATAGTTTGTTATAGGGTTATTTTCCACACCTATTTCACCATGCCTTGATGGCCTTCCCTTATCCATATGTAGACTCACTATACCCCATTTACTCACCATAACCATGATGCTCCAGTTTAACCCTGTAAAAAGCACTTTTAAAGATACACGTGGGTCATAAGTCTACAACTCATGTATAGGCAGCTAGCATCACTGTCACCCACAGACATCGGGTTTTATGCTAATTTTTTTTTTGAGTTTTCCCAATTAAGTAACAAATGACTTGATCTTTGGCCTTCCATGTGCCAGGAAACGTTTGGCCTTCCATATGTTGGGAAACGCTCCAATTTGACCCTTCATTTCCTATTGAGGGGCTGTATATTGAACTATTGTGAAGCGTTAAAGGAGGAGAAATTTGGAGAGTAAGAAAATTATAGCGGAATTTTTCCCCATTCTTATATTCTTGAGTCTACATCCCTTTGTCCTTCGAGGAATCCATTAATTCTCTTTTCCCTAGATTTCCATTGCCTTTGTGAGCTTTCCATTTTATGAAGGATTGAAGTGGTGGAGGCCCAGGTGGAGGGACTTAGTTTATCAGTTCCGATGAGGTGCCGATAGGGGTTGTCATTTGTATCTCTATTTACATTAATAGAAATATCCATTTCTTGTCTAATTTCATGTGTAATTATGAATATTTGTATCCATGGATGTAATTAATTTGTATACATGTTTAAATTGAATATGTTATATTAGATAAGAATACATTATATATCATTCTTGTATATCTCTTTGTTGTTGAGGATCAAGTGTAGGGACAATTTTTGATCGAGAGCACAACGGTGGTCTTCTTCGAACATTCGGTTGAGGTACAGTTCTTATCCCTTAATTATTAGTTTATTTTATGTATCTAGTATGATGGAGAAGAATTGATTTCTGGTGTCATACTACTAATTAGAGGAAATTTCAACTCAAAATAGGCCTCCTAAGGAAAATTAATAAAATAATATTTATTAATTTTGGAGGAAGAAAAGAAATAACTACTTTTTTGTTCTTATTTTCGACATATCTCCTTGTTTTTTTACTCAAATTTCGATCGGGAGAGATTTTTGGATGCGGAATTAAATTCTGCATCCAACGAGTACCCACTCGGCATACTTTTGACGGGTCCTGCTACCCCAAAAACAAGAAATACCTGAAAAATGTGATGATGGCATCACGTTTTTCACGTATTTCTTGTTTTTGGGGTAGCGGGACCCATCAAAAGTATGCCGAGTGGGTACTCATTGGATGCAGAATTTAATTCTACATCCAATGATCTCTCCCAATCGAATTTTGAGTAAAAACACAGGGAGATATGTCGAAAATATGAACAAAAAAAAGTAGTTTTTTGATGATACCTATCCCCAAATTTATATTAAAAAATTGTTTAAGAGGTGCTCCCTTTTTGAATATTAAAGAATTTTGATTGGCTAATACATTATGACATGGAATTTGTATTATTTTTGGAAGGCCCATTTTAAATTGAAATTTCCTCTAATTTTGTTATGGTCCACCCCAAGCCATAGGAATTTTTTCTCCATAAGAGAATTGATGACTCCGCTGGGGATGTTTCCTTTTTGTTGGGGTTTGGGTGCATTTTTTCGCTCAATTGCTCCTTATTTCTCTGTGTTTATGTGTCGCATTTGGTATTATGTTTGTTCATTGACAGTCCCTTAGAGTGGTTTGACCCTTGGATTTCTTTTTACCACCCTCTTCTTTGTATTTGTGGGTCTAAGAACATACAGTTGCATATATACGTAGGTTGTTCTCTACCTAATAGAGTACACACGCTTATGGTGTTTGAACAATCGCGTACATCTCCCTTTTTGGTTGGGATCTTGATGTAGGAAGTTATTGGGTGAGTTGTTAGTGTAGTTGGGTCTTCCTGGGTACCAATACTGTATGTTGATTATTCCTTGTGACCAGAAACCCCTTTTTATTAATTTTCTTCCTTTGAAAATTATTCTTGTCAATTTATCTCCTTTTTGTTTTTCCATTAGTGCATCATTATTTTAGTCTCAGTGTCTTGCTTGGCTTGTGTTTGCTGCTTGTTTCAGAGACTGAGAATTTTAATGAATTTTATTGGATTTTCATTCATTTATATTGAAAATACAAAATATTTCTATAGTTGCATACTTACTTGCATGTCACATATGCATTTAAGGAGGTACTTACATTGGGTTTCTTGGATGAGAGTATTTTTTAATGTTCATACAGGAAGGATTGCATTGGCATTTGAAAAGGAAAATAAATTATTGTGCATTACATTTAGTGGCATACCATTTTTCATTTGAAAACAAATTTGCACTTGGCATCGTTTTCAGGGGTGCATATTTACTTTTATTGCTGAGTCGTAACATCACTGGTTGCACGTTCATATCCCTTGAGTAATAACAACATTTAAAATTAATGCTTAAATTAAAATAGATTAATTTTTTTTTATTTTATAGGGTGCACCAACAAGCTTAGGTTTTAGAGTCTTGGAATAGGACGTTGTGAGTAAACTTCTCCAAGTCTATGAAACAAAACAATTAGGTGTATGTCCAGGTGAGAAGATAAATCCTTGGTATAATTAGTATTCTTGGGAGGCTCCTCTTACACGGGAATTAAGCACAAGGCAACGCGCATGTTGGTGGTGGAGATAGACTTCTACTAACTTATGTTGAACGCTGGAGATATTTCTAGGTTCTTATTCGTATCTGGGAGGTTTTGAGGTACCTTTGGTGCTTTTGAGCTTTAGGATTTGTTACCTACCCATATGGTAGATCCATCCTATGATTTTCCACCTGAGCATTGATTATATTGGGGTGACCATATTTTCCTTACCTAGGTATCGCAGGGGGTGCTTGTAGAGGTTATTATGTGAATGTCCTAATAAGGTAGGGGTCAGACAACACAATCGCTTTATGCATTGAAGTTGGAAGCCACTATAATTGGTTACACACCTCCGCTTGTAGTGTATCGGATTCTCATGCCTCTTCTAGGTGATACATACCTACTACATTCAGGAGCTCACTTGTACTCACTCTTTGCTCATTTACATATGACCTAGTTTTACTTAAGGGTGTTCTCTATGTGCGCTAGTTGGGTTTAGGAATCCTGGTTATTTGAGTCTTTTTATTTGTGGAGTCATTGTCGATCGAGTTCTAGCTCCTCGTCGTTCTCTTCATTTAGCAGGATTACCGCCTTTTCATCCTCCCCCACCTTTTCATGAGAGGGTTAGACATTCTAGGAATCATCTTTCCCATTGAGATTCCCATACAATTTTTACAATGAGTACTACTTTATAATCCCTGGATTTCCCTCCATACGCATCATCTAGAATGGGGGGAGGAGCCATAGAGGTTCCTCCTTCATCTACCATATGGATCCCTGGGACTCCAATTTATACCATCCCTCATGGGGCTAGTCCTTCCCATACTACATGACCAAATTTTTTAGACTTTACAACCTATCGAAACTTTGCCTCAGGTGTTGGAATATATTAAACCCACTCACAACTTAGGATAAAATAATTAATCATTATTTGATTAATTATTCACCCACTAGCTTAATTAGTTGGCATCCACTTGCACCTTAAAGTCAATGCATGCCATCTATATCCTAGGAATGATTTATTTCTGATTCTGGGTTGATCCAGAATTAGTATACAGGACTTTACAGCAGATTCTGCTTTTTCTGCTTTTTTTGCTTTTTCTACTTTTTCCTGCTTTTCTATGGATAAGATAAAAGCTAGCCAACTAGGAAACTGGGAGCTTTTGTTTCCAACCCATCCTCCATTAGTTTTTCTCCATTTTCTAGGATTAGCATGTTATTTCCATCTCCTTGATAAGTCACTCATGCGTTTTCCAACTCATGAGGTCCTTGATAGATTTAGTAAGTGCTTTATCCACCTATGGGGGTTTGCTATATTTTGGTAAGTCAGCCTTTTTGAGCTTTATGAGTTGTTTCCATACAATTCGACTTTACTATGAGGGATGTACTATTTATGTACACTATTATTCATAATTATTCAATGGAAGGATACACACCAATATTCATCTCTTCATTCATGTGATTCAGTCTCTTTTCTTCTCTCTATTTTTCCTGTGTATGCTTGTGAGAATTCTTAGTAGCAAGATCTATTTCCTGTGCTTCTTTTTAGAATCATTGCACATAGCATTGATCTATTATTTCTACATGGTATCATAGCTACAATGTTGATCAAGTTCTATAGAGTTAAGGAGTGCTTCCAGTCTCCTATCCCTCTCTGAAGAAGAGCTTGTCTAGCTTACAAGATTTTCTCCTAGTTTGTTTTGCAGGTTGCAGAGAGTATCTACAAGAGCATATCAACAAATTCAATATGCATTCAAAATTTCCT
>LPNX010920168.1:0-61719 GCA_001517045.1 Pseudotsuga menziesii | reverse complement strand
TGTATCCATTGGAATATGTCAAATGCTTATACATTATTGATTATATATGCTAGAATAGATCTAACACCATGAAATATAGTATGCTTTTATTGTTTACTTATTGTTGAGGACATGCTATAACAATTCAAACTGAAGATTGGAAAGCTCAACAGGGATCTACTTCAACCGTTCGGAATAAGGTACAAGGTTCGATCCTTTAGTGTTAGATGTTTTTATTTCTATTGCATATTGGGAAAGATTGATTTCTGGAGTCTAGCTGTCTGTTGTGGTACCCCAAGCCATAGGAATTTCTCTTCGTAACACCAAGGTATAGTGACACCATTGAGAGAATTCATAACTACTTCATCCTCATCAAAGGTGTCTCCTATAACACTTAGTTTCCCTTTGAACTGGGAGACCCTTGTGAAGTAATATTGAATAGATTATCCTTTTCTCATCTTCGTTCCCTTCAGTTGAGCTCTCGGATTCATCTTTCTGTTGATGTTCCTTCCCTCATACATTCTGGAAAGTGCATCATACATTTGCTTAGGTTTCTTCTTATATTACACTTGAGGGATCAAGTGATCCTTAATAGAATCAACAATGATCCTCATTTCCTTGATTAGGTCTTGTTCATGCTTCTCCTTAGCTTCATCTTCTTTAGGTTTTGCAATATCATCCTTGATGTACTTCTCAAGGACATTCTCTTTCAGAATGAGACCAGTCCTATACTTCCAAGCCACAAATTTTTCTAGGTATTCCAATTTGTCCTCAAGCTTAGCGCTTCGGGCCATCTTGTTCAGTAGGTCACTAAAAAATGAAATTTATCAAAATAGGAGGCTGACCTTACTAGTGGATGTGCTTGAGGGAGGCAATTTGGTTGATCCAACTGCTTTCTAGAGATCCCAAATCTTCAGTATTCAAATCCTACTTGCAAGGTTTCAACACTGCAGAAATTCTGGTTTTGTTTCATTGTCGTTTTCTGGTTCACTACCAAACTAGGGTTTATCTTTCCTGGAGATCCAACCACCCAAAAAATTCAATATAGTGCTCAATAGATGCACTCCAGGGAGGCACTACTTTCTATGCAAGAATATATTCAAAGCTCCAACTTTTTTTGAAACCCTAATTTATTTCGAAGAGGGAGGAGAGAGAATTTCACCTTGTGAAAGCTGCTCTAATCAGGTTAGCTCTGATACCATGTTAATATTTCATATGCTAGACTAGATTCATTAGTGTTCAATTCAAATATCATAGCAGCAACATATCCAGAATCATTGATAGAAACACAATCACAAGATAGACATAGTAATTATCCCGAGAAACCCTCAAGGGGAAGAAAACCTAGAAAAACTTCATATGTATAAAATGTATAAAAGACAACCCAAAAAAAAGGTGTTCTCCTCCAACAATTATGTCTCTCTCTCTCTCTCTCCTATGCACTACTCAAGTGAGTGATTCTATGTTCAAATAAGAACCACAGCTCCTCTATTTATACACATTCAACCAACTAACTTTTACCCTAATCAAGTCGACCCCACTAAACTATCTGGGCTGACTTCACCTAGGAAGACTCAAAACAATATATTATATTATTTATTAGAGTACTAATGACCTGACTTACAATGGAGGATTTACCTCAAGACTCTATGATGACCAAATACAATAGTAACACCCTGTTGAAGGAATAATAACATCTCCCTTGGGTTACATCAGTAAAATACATTTAGAATATTCTTTGAAGTTACAATATTTCAACATACATCACATTAATACCATGGGAATATCTCATAATACCATGGAAATACCCCCCAATACCATGGGTCCATAACAACAATAACCAAATTTGGTTAACTTACTCTATGACTGAGTCAATAATAACCCAACAATACCATGATCCTTATTCCAATGGATGCAATCCAAAGGGATGGGTTCCTTCTATTAATATAATGTTTAATTGGTTGAGGTGTGAATCTAAATGTTTCTAGGATTAGAGTATTTAATAAAAAATCATAATTGTTTGGAGTATTCAATGGTCTACTTTATGTTTGCAAATCATGGTTGTCTTGGTGGAATGTTGGTTGTTATTAAATATTATGAGGAAAACATATTGCATTCATGTGCTTTTTTCCTCATCTTCCCTCATGTTTTGTAATCTAAATTGATTTACCTAGAGTGATTAGAACATAAATTTTGAACCTCAAATTCAATTGCAATTCGGAACAACTCATGTGCATCTATTTTGGACAAAATCACTACTATTTCACATTAATTCCATCCACATATTCATAGGAAATTCAATTTCTACGAACCTTCCATTTCTTCCTTACAAATATGAGGTTTACATATATTTATGATAAAAACAATACTATTGGATGTCCAATTACTTGGGGGTTAATTATACTTAGTAAATAAATTGGTTTTCATATTATTAGGATGATTTTCTAGTTATAATGAAGTGTAATGGTTCAAACTATGTATTATTGCTTTGTTTTGATGTAGAATGTGAGCACAATTTTTTTATATTTTTAATACCACATGAGACTTAGCGAATTTATTGATATTATTTTCCTTTATTCATCCCATTGCAACAATATTATGAAACAATACAAATGATTCCTATACTAAGGGTTCTTCTATCAATGTTGGGTACAATTAGCACATGCAAAACACATTTAATTAATGTTTTTGTTTCCATATTTTTCACAATCTACCCCTTCCAAATAAGGGAGAGACTTTGCTACTTTAAATAAATTGATGTATTTGCATTAGTTTTATCATATATTGAAAAAACACATGTCTTAATTGTATTAGTTTTAACATAATCCATATGAGTTGTGATTGAATAACCGATAGTTAATTTTAGCATAAACCCATATAAGTTATGATTGAATAATTGGCAGTTAGTCTTAGCATAAATCCATGTGATTTACAATTGATGGTTTAGTGCAATAAGGAATAAAAGGAAATATAATAGAATATGATTAAAGAAATTATACTGATATCTTTTTTAAATGAAAAAGGTTAGGAATGTATTTATAAAAGGCTGGAAAATTCAACAGAATAGTACAAAATTCCTAAAAGAACATTCAGAGGTTCCTGAAGAGTGTCATGAGAAAAAAGGATATTAATTATAGTTAAAAAAACTACTATAGATTGTGTCAAAAAAACATAATTCCATAATTTGCTATAGATTCTTACAAGTTGTCCTAAAAGAAGCCTACAAAAAAACTTCATAAAAGGATAGACTAAATGAAGTCGGATGGGACAATGAAGAGAAATTTGAAGATGATCAAATCTATTTCACCCCTACAATTTTAGATTCCTGGTATGGTGATACTAATTTTTTCTCAATTCATGGGTATGGTCCTAAGGACCTTAAACCTAGGAAAATAATAGCTCTTAGACTTAAGGATGCTCCTTACCAATTAATCAATAATGTTCTTTATAAGAAAAAAATTGATGGAGTTTTATTACGTTGTGTTGAGAAAAATGATTCCTAGAAAATACTAAATGATTTACATGCAGCCCCCCTGGAGGTCATTTTGGAGGAGAGACAATAACACAAAATTACGAAGGCTGGTTACTATTGGTCGACCCTATTCAAGGATGCTCACACATTTTCATGAAAATGTGAATATTGTTAGAAGGTTGCTGGAATAATCAAGAAACCTATAGTTCCTCTTCAACCATTTGTTATGGATGCTCCCTTTCAACAATGGGGCCTAGATATCATTGCTACAATCAACCCCCCCCTCCTCCATGCAACATAATACATTTTAATTACTATGGATTATTTCAGAAGATGGGTGGAAGAGTTCCACTGAAAGTAGTCAACACCAACCAGGTGATTTCTTTCCTTGAAAATAACACTGTAACCAAGTTTGTTGTCCCAAAATTCTTAGTTTTTGATAATGCGTCATATTTTTCTTATATTGATCTTACTCAATATGAATTGGACAAAGGCATTAAAATCAAGTATATAGCTAATCAATACCCTTAGAGGAATTCCCTATCCAAGTCTGGTGACAAGAATATGATCAAAATCCTAAAAACAACCATAGACAGTAACCACAAAAACCGGCATACATAATTACTTAATGCTTTACAAGAAGATAGGGTAACCCTAAATATTACATTGGTAACTCAACTTATTTCCTCATTTATGGAAAATAATTTGTTATGCCTCCCCCATTTGGCCTTACCTTTTCTTAAACTAGCTCAATCTGTACAAGAGGATGATAGCTCTGCATTAGAACATAGGATCAATGCTCTACTTTAGTTAGAGGAGGAAAGAGAGAAATCAAAGAGTAAATTTTATCAACATCAACAAATGGTTAAACATTGGTTTGACAAAAAATATTCCTCTCCAAGATATTTTCAGGTATGAGACCTTATTTTGAAATGGGATAAACAACATGAAGACAAAGGTGAGCATACCAAGTTCCAACGCTTGTGGTTAGGGCCATTTAATTTTTCTAAACAATTAGGCCCTGACACGTTTCGAATGGAGAAACTAGAAGGTTCCCCATAGAATAACCCAGCGGATGCTCAATTCCTAAAAAAATACTTTTCCTAGTGTGTTTTCACTAAGCATGTACATACAGTAGGATGTTTTTGTTTTGTTTACAATTTTTGTTTACATGCTTTCAATAAGGTGGCTTAACAAATACTTTGAGTCTTGTTTTTCCTTTGCAAAATTCAAAAGAATGCTTTAAAATTTATGGAAGACAGTTAGCTCAATGACCTCTTTTATAGGCAATCTATCCAATGAGTTTATGAAACATATTTACGATGAATCAATTCTCAACATTACTAGACAAATATTTGCGTATGTAAGTAAAACTAGGTTTAAGAAAAATATTGTATAGATTGAAATTCCCTCTGAAAAGAATTCCCTTATCTAACACCAATAATTATTCTTTAGTAGTAGACTTTTAAATCCTTTATGGCATTCCTATATCTTATGTAGCTTTTGGACTTGCCTTCCCATTCACTCAATGGCCCCGATTTTAGTAAATTTGTAATAATAATAATAATAATCATAATCATAACCTCAAGGGTAAATTACAAGATAGGGGGTATTATTACAAATCCATCCTATCATGATCATAAGTACTTGTGGAATGGCATCTCCATTTCTAGTACCCAATCCAGGGAGATGGCTTCCATACTACAACTGGAAGAAAGGGAATCTTATTACAAGTCAGCCTATTCATGATATGAATATGTTAGTGAATGAAACCACTATGAATTGTTTACCAAGCTAAAGTGGTGGCTTGCAATTTATCTCTTAAGAAATATTTTCAACAAAATAAATCCAAAAGTAAACCAAAAGGACAGGGGGTCTTATTACAAGCTGGCCTGACTTAGATCATGGACTCTTGCGGATCGATGATGTTTTCCACTGTTTACCAAGCTAAGATAGTGCCTTTGGGTGTTAACTTATAGGATAGAGGGTCTCATCACAAGACAACCTGATCAATTTCTGTAAGTCTTTATGAATGGCACTACCACCATTTGATCCCCAAGTCAGGGTAGTGTCCATTGGTGTTTTCTTGCAAAACAAAAATTGTATATACATTTTTGGTGAATGGGATAAAAGTGATCCAAATGGATTGAAAGGAAACCATGTCGAGACTATGGATTCTTGTTAGTGATAGTGGAAATCACTGTGATATTTGGATTCTACCTTAATGTCACTTAACTTCATCTTTAAACTTGTCATAATCTTAATCATTCTCAACAAAGGGGAAATTCCACACTTCCTTCTTCTGTTTTCTTGAATTACCTTAGATATGATTTATTCCCACTTACTGGTAATATTGAGTATGAATTTTGAAAATTGATTTTATTTTAAAGAAACTCATGGATTTGTGTTTTGTAAATGTAGTCATCTATGACATACGTACCATAAGTTTTAATTTAAATTTGCACAGAGTTATGGATTCTTTCTTCATGACTAAGTAGAGATAACTAGTCCTTCCCATAGAGCCACCTTTTGTTGTAGTCACAATGATACCATCTTTTCAAAATATAGGAACCCGCTTAGTTTAAATCATTTTTTTACTTAGTTTTCTTTATTTACGATTTGATTGATTTAATTTTATTTTTTCCTAATAAAACTTGCAAAATACTTGAAGCAAAATTGTTTTATTATTCAACAAATTCCAAACTCTTCGATGGATTGATTACACAAAGAAAAGTCAGTAGTTGGTGTTTGGTATGATCAAATCCCTTTGATAATCCCCTTTGATTTTATTCTTCCGACTTCATGTTTTATAATTTTCGGTAATAGGGAATCAATGGTTATTTGAGAAATTTAAATTTTAAACACCGACTTTCTGAGCCCAATTATTTGAAAGCTAAAAGTTAGGAAGAATGTTGTGTTATTTTTGAATTTGTTCTCTGACACCTGACTTTTACTATCCAATATATTTTCAGCAATCGAGGGTCGAGACATTATTAATTCACATGTTATTTTTCCTCCGAACTTTGAACCCCCAATACTACGATTCATTCATTGTTAGATTTTGGCACTATAAAGTAAGAGGAATGTTGACCATCACATTAGTTTTACTTGCTGATCTCTGACCTCCGACATTTTGGGTTCCACATTAGAATCTCAGCTTCAAATTTAAATTTTGGTATGCGGCAATGTACGAACTACATTTATGGTTAACAATGGTTTAAAATATCGATTTCCAACTATTATGCTTTCATTTAAACCATCCCATGAAACCTTAATTCATCATTAACTTAAACAGAGTTTGAATTCAACACCTCTTTCACACAAAGCATTCATTTTTGTGAGTGATGACTTTGCATTGTTTCTAAGAGATGTTGTTTCAGTCTTCATGTATCTTATGATTTCAATTAGTTTTTTTTTCTTTTTTCTGTTTTTAAACAATTCCAAAAAACTATGTAGTTTTATTGCATTGCAGACTTTCAGGGGACACTATAGCCAAGATAAACAGGTCTAAAACTCCTGCAAAAGATTTGAATATGAAGGATACTAATTTTGGTTTCTACTCAGACATGGACACTCGGGTCTCCGATACCCTATGCCTTGATTGATATAGAAAGAGAATAAAATGTAGAGGTTATCAATCCAACTCTAGTTACTTTAGAACCTCAATAATATTTTGCTTCTCAAGATTCTCACGTCATCAAAGATAATGTCACATCCCAGTCACCCCTAATTAATGAGGTGTTATATTCTCTTACTGTAGAAGATCCCACCACTCAATCCTTTTTTAATTAACCCCACATATCAGAGTCTCTTCCTACCACTTTTGAATCAAATAATCATATTATCAACCTTGACTATTCTCCATCCGATCCTCATACCAAGTTAGATCCTATAGGTCATGGTAATACCTTTCAACAACTAGAAACTTCCCTGTAGAATTTACAATAGACTGAAGGTGATACTCCTATTGTTCACCCTTTGTAATCACAGGATCCTATGCCTACCCAAACTACTCAACCTCATGCTGATGACATGCCAACAATCCCTAACGTTCAAACTATTCTTCTAGTTCCTCAAGAGTCTATTCAGTCAACCTGTTCTACGCTTAACCAATCATCACCCTTTATTAGCACTATAGACCTTCTAACTTATACAACTGAAGAATCAACATATTTTGGTGAAGAATCTATGGTAGTTTTAGGGGACTACTACTTCAATAAGAAACAAAAGGCAATAATGATAAGGGTATCCAAAATAAGCAAAGAAGGTCCAGTTCTTCTTGGACCAGTTTCTAGTCAAATAATTTGGAAACCATCTTATGGTGATCCTCAGTGTGAGGATATAGAAGTGGTTTCATCTATGGGGTATTTTGTAGGAGATAATTATGATTATGTATATATTTTGAATAAATCATTGGAGGAATAAAAATAAAAGAATGTGAGAGTGCAGACTGAAAAAGAAACTCTACAGGAGAATATAGTCAAGCATATGGAACAACTCAAGGCTCAACATCATTCATAATTACAGGGCCTACGAGAATATAGTCAAGCATATGGAACAACTCAAGGCTCAACATCATTCATAATTACAGGGCCTACAAGTATACAAATATTGTTTTGCATGTGTTGATTCAACAACCTAGAAATGCAGTTTTATTAATTGCTTAGTTCCCTTTATTGAATCTTGTACTAATTGATCTCAAAGGTTAATGATTCCAAAGGTTTAGTAATCATTTTATATTTTTGTATTTTGATGAACTAATACTGTTGAGTCTCACGAATTTGTTCATATGGTTGTTTCATGGAGATTTTACTTTGTGAATTATTCATCACAATGAGATACTCACTTTGATTTACTGTTTGTTTAATTTTAGAATTAACTACTCGTTGCATTGTAAATTTTGTTTCATAAATATGCACATGGTTGGAAGATGTATTGATTTAACTTTGAGCAACGGATGCTTTGTTAATCAAAATAAATATTTTTCTTTAATTGTTTTTCAATAGTATCACAATTAATAATTATATTCTACAGTTTTAACCAATCTTGCAGTAGGTTTACCTGCTAGGATTTATTAACCAAACCCAGCTTATTCTCCTTTAGAAAGCATTTTTCATGTTAAGTTATTTTTCACAAACTTGCACAAAAATCATAAGTCTCTTTTCTGAGGAGAGAACCTATTAAGCCAATGGAGGCTTGAATCCATAAAAAATGATCATACCAAATGACTTGGAAATACAAGAATTAATGTGGGGATTTTCTAAGGTTCTCGGATCGGATCACTTTCCTTGCATTGACGATCGAACCATAATTCAGTGTCAACAACATCCTATGTCCTATAAATATGACACAGTAAAATAGATACACTAGTGCACTTTATAAATGTCCACCAGAACACCATCTAACCCATTATAATATTTAAATCAAATACAACTAAAATTATACAACATTTGAGTTATTTTTCTATGGATTAAATTTGTAATTTTAAAAATTGGATTTTTTTCTAAATTACTATGAATTTAGTTGAAGATAAGTTTGATTTATTAAGAGATAAAATTGGAACTTGAATGTCATTATCTAGGATCCACGAGTAGATGTAGGTGAAGTTGATTTTTGATACCACACAATCTTTGCTTAATTTTAATAATGATGGATAAGTGTATAATAGATGTACCTTGAGGATATTGATAATAACTAACATAGATCCATTTTAAAATGGGATGTACTAAGCATCGAGAGGAATCAATCTCTCCAAGTGCAAACCCATTTTTAATTCATGTAACTTGCGTAGTTTTATATATATATGCAGTTCTAAATAATTTAAATTTAATCAGAGCTGGCATGTTATTTTTAATAATATGTTATTATTTTTATAAAGGACACATGTCATCTTTAGGATGAGCACGAAAAGAGTTACAAATCTCTCCCCTACTGGGCTATAGAATGTGGGACCAACATACATCCAATGGGATAATTTCATAAATTGAACCTTATCTCAAATTGATCTGTATTCCCATCTTGCACCATAGAGATATCCCTTTATCCCTTCCCCATTGTAATCACATTCCCTTCTGATAAGTATGGTGAAATGATGATAAAAAGTAGAACAAAATTCCATTATATTTACCCTTGAAGAAAGGGAAGAGGGAGGGAAGGGAAAATAGGAACCAATGAAATAAGTCTGGGATGGAAGGATTCGAACCTCCGAATAACAGGATCAAAACCTGCTGCCTTACTGCTTGGCCACGCCCCATTCCCATCCTATTTTCCTATTCATATGCTAATGAATACTTATATCAAATTTTTTGTCAACTCATTAGGACCCAAGATTAATTAGATTGGGCCGAAAATTTTTGTGGATATTTCAACAAAATAAGTTATTGATGGAATTGAACATAATAGGAGAAACAAAAAAAGGGATAAGAATATCCATTCATTGATCATTCTCTATTAGATTGGGTAAAATAGCCTCTTCGATGCAATGAAACCATGAGAATATTGTTAATAATCAAACCACTATCTATAATCTTGAAATATTATCTAAAATTAATTTTGATATATTAAAATAATTTTTATTTTTTACTCTACCAATTTTATTTATACACTATTATATTGTTATATTTTAAGATTTTAAAATTATGTAAACATGACAATTACAAATATTATATATGTTTTTCTAATTAATATTAAAACAAAATAAAAATAATAATTGAGAATGAAAAACTATCAGTCCTTACTAATATTGATTACTTGTATGTTAAACTTCACATTTTAAACACAAACATGAAACAAATAGGCCTAGCATGGCATCAAGTAACACCATACAAGTAACATGTAATGATGACACATATTTATGCTATAATCTTATAATTATATGACACATATTTATGCTATAAGGAATTATATTGTGGAGTCTATATGTCCTTGGATGAGACTCCTTACATATTACCATCCATATCTTTAGATGACCCTTTGAGCCCTTTCCATTATCCATCTTAACCATGTTGTACCATTTTGTTTTGTTTCTTGCATAAAGATAGATTATTTGGAAAAAAAGGAAATTGACATACAAATTCACAATTGGATATTAATCATTTAAAATTGTTATCATTATATTATATTATGTTAACATAAACACATAACTGAGATAAATAACAAATTAAACTACATATATTTGACACCATGTCAAATGAAAAAAAATACATTTCCATCTACATGATCTAGTGATCCTTGACTACAATCTAGGATGGTGGGATTTTGTATAGAGATAATTTTTGTTGGAATTGTCTCACAATATTGGTCAAGATATTGTTTATAGAATAGCACATCGGTAGGGTATTATACCTCTAGAATTTTACTTTCTTCAAAAATAAGGGATGGTCACTTGTGATGTAAATTATCTAAGTATTTGTTGTCGTTTATCAGTACCAGTGTAAGTTATGTATTTTGTCCAATCCTCTGTGCATTGTCAAAGGATTGAAAAAAAATGAGAAGCATTTTTACTTGCCGATACCCGCTTGAAAATAAACTCGGAAACATAAAGATTATCGTTTAGGGTGGTTGTTGGTTTAATGGTTTATGATTGTCATCGGTTTAAGGTTTTGGTTGTCATTTTAGTTTTAGTTGTGGCTAGTTTAAGGTTTTGGTTTTCTATTTAAGGTTTTGTTGTCACTAGTTTGAAGTTTTGGTTGTATGTTTAAGGTTTTAGTTGTAATTCATTGAACATCAAAACTAATTCTATTTTTCTTTTTATATTTTTGTTTTTCATGCAAAATTGACAAAAATGCAACATGAAGCCAAATTGGAAATTTTAAATTGAAACTATTTTTTTAGAACTAAGTCTAAAATACAAAAATATATAATGCAAATGAGGAATTTTTACAAAATTTTCATTAAAATTACTAAGAAATAAAAACAATTTCAATGCATGCATAAAATTGTTTTTTTTAGGTTTTTGGTTGCCTACATCTCAACGTGGAGGCCATTTGATTGCTAGTAGGGGGTGGTGGTTGGTGGAAAATTTGGGTGGTAGCAAGTGGTGGCATGTTGGTGGTGCTTAGTGTAAAATTGGGGTGGTAGAAAGTGGTGGCACATTGGTGGTGGTCACTAGTGATATAACTCTATAGTCCTCGATCAAGCTCCTCGAACAATCGTGTTGAAAGTTTAACCCATAGACGATTTTTTTTTTAATTGGTATAACATTGTAGAAATAATAGATCAATGCTATGTGCAATGATTCTAAGAAAAAGCACAGGAAATAGATCTTGCTACTAAGAATTCTCACAAGCATACACAGAAAAAATAGAGAGAAGAAAAGAGATTGAATCACATGAATGAAGAGATGAATATTGGTGTGTATCCTTCCATTTAATAATTATGAATAATAGTGTACATAAATAGTACATCCCTCATAGGAAAATCGAATTGTATGGAAACAACTCACAAAGCTCAAAAAGGCTGACTTACCAAAATATAGCAAACCCCCATAGGTGGCTAAAGCACTTAACAAATATATCAAGGACCTCACGAGTTGGAAAAAGAATGAGTGATTTGTCAAGGAGATGGAAATAACATGATAATCCTATAAAATGGAGAAAAAATAATGGAGGATGGGTTGGAAACAAAAGCTCCCAGTTTCCTAGTTGACTAGCTTTTATATTATCCATAGAAAAGCAGGAAAAGCAGAATAAAGTAGAATCTGCTGTAAACTCCTGTATACTAATTCTGGATGGTCAAAAGGTGGTCAAGATCAACCCATAATTGGAAATAAATCATTCCTAGGGTATAGATGGCATGTATTGACTTTAAGGTGCAAGTGGATGCCAACTAATTAAGCTAGTGGGTGAATAATTAATCAAATAATGATTAATTATTTTATCCTAAGTTGTGAGTGGGTTTAATATATTCCAACACCTCCCTATAAGTCTGAATTTATGGTGGTATGACAAAAAAAATATGGATGCATATGGATGCATATAGGGCCCAACAACAAGGCTATGGTCACCCTTTAACAATTATTATGTCCAGAAAAGTGAGGAAAGAGGCAAAAGCACATGGGGAAAATCCTCCCTCAAGATAGGACAAGGCACAGAATTTGAAATATGTATGTCTTCAATATATCCTTATCTTCACTTGAATCAGATGAGTGAACTGCTTCTGGATGGAATACTTATTGAAGAAATCATGAACTCCATGATCATGTGCTGGAGTGTAGAACCTGCAAGAAGGAAGAGGAGAGACTCCTTGTATCTCATCAACTGATGGAGTAGGAGCATTATCTAAATGATTCTTTCTGCTATCAAACTCTTATCTACAAACATAATCTTAAATGGAAAAGAGATCTGTGCATACTCCTTTCCAAAGAGTACAAAAATTAAGACAATTTGTTTCACACCCAATTCCTTGAATAGCTGCAAAATTGTGATGTGGATCACATGTCAATATTCCAATCTGATGTAGCACCTGTATAGATATTATATGAGGCTGATAAAACTCTGATATATCAGAAACATTAGCATATGGAACAGCAAAGGCAAAGGCTTCAGTGGCTCCATGAGGATATAGGGCTAGACTAGGAAAATTATGAACAACTGGGGAAAACTAATAGGTGTAAAAATCTGAATGATGGATGGGCTTAAGATCTGAACCATAATTGTTTAGAACATATCCAGACATGTTTAATATCATTCCATATATGACTAAGTTCATGGAAAACCAGCCACTGAAAGTTAAGAAAGACTTCAAATCATGTAAGATAAATATCATTGCATAAGAGACCAATGAGGAATCAACTAGTGAGCTTGGGATTTGTATAGTCTTTGGAATATTCAGAGGTATGATAGATGGTATGTATGGTGGTATTATATGTGTATCAACCTGAAAATGTGCTTCTAAATCAGAATCCAAAGGATCACATATAAGCATATCAATAGATTCATGGAAATACACTAGTAATGAATCCTCTATATGAAAGGAGGAAAGAATGAGATGTTCACAATATTCAAGAAGGATCTGAGTATCGATGCCAAGAACAAAGGAGGATATGCTGAATCACATGAGATCAATTAAGGTAAGTGGTATGACACAAATAAGGCTTGATGTGGCTAAGCAAACATCCTGGAAGTCACAGGGTTGTGCACCATCAATGAGAGAGGTATGCAAAAGGTGTGAAGAATCTGGCACATAGATCTCAGAATCTAAGATAGGAGATTTAGAGAACAATGAATGGGTTATAGGATCATAATCAATATCAGCAGCAGCTCCATATGTTACTTCTTTTACATCAATAGTATCACAAGAAGAAAAATCACCTTCAAGAGACACGGAAAAAGATGGCTCTTCAATATTTGCTTCTTCATTGAAGGAGGAAGCATTCGAATAAAAGAGGGAAGAAACAACATGAAATGTATGAGAAAATTCTTCATCATGATCAAATTCATCAGAGAATGTAGAGGCCAAGAAATCTTGAGAGAGAGAACAAGAGGAGATACTAGGTTAGCTCCATGCTTCATCTTCAATTTCTTGCAACCCAAAAGCTTTGTCCAAAATTTTCCAAAGCTCAAATGGAAATTCAGCAGAATCTATGAGATGATACATATTTGGATACATTCCCAAACACATAATTCCATAATCTCTATCACAAGTATTTATCCAATCAATATTCTCTTCATAAGACTCAGGTTCACTTAATGCACCAATGGAGACATCAAAGAGACATTGCCTTTTCAAGTATGCACTCATCTTTGGCTTCCAATAAGCATAGTTGAAAGGAGATAGTAGAGGAAATTTTGAATCCATATTGAAGTTGTTGATATGCTCTAAGAGATACTCTCTGCAACTTGCAAAACAAACTAGGAGAAAATCTTGTAAGCTAGACAAGCTCTTCTTCAGAGAGGGACAGGAGACTGGAAGCGCTCCTCAAATTTGTAGAACTTGATAAACCTTGTATCTCTGATACCATGTAGAAATAATAGATCAATTCTATGTGCAATGATGCTAAGAATAAGCACAGGAAATAGATCTTGCTACTAAGAATTCTCACAAGCATACACAGGAAAAATAGAGAGAAGAAAAGAGATTGAATCACATGAATGAAGAGATGGATATTGGTGTGTATCATTCCATTGAATAATTATGAATAATAGTGTACATAAATAGTACATCCCTCATAGGAAAATCGAATTGTATGGAAACAACTCATAAAACTCAAAAAGGCTGACTTACCAAAATATAGCAAACCCCCATAGGTGGCTAAAGCACTTACCAAATCTATCAAGGACCTCACGAGTTGGAAAAATCATGAGTGATTTGTCAAGGAGATGGAAATAACATGATAATCCTAGAAAATGGAGAAAAAATAATGGAGGATGGGTTGGAAACAAAGCTCCCAGTTTCCTAGTTGACTAGCTTTTATCTTATCCATAGAAAAGCAGGAAAAGCAGAATAAAGCAAAATCTGCTGTAAAGTCCTGTATACTAATTATGGATGGTCAAAAGGTGGTCAAGATCAACCCAGAATTGGAAATAAATCATTCCTAGGATATAGATGGCATGTATTGACTTTAAGGTGCAAGTGGATGCCAACTAATTAAGCTAGTGGGTGAATAATTAATCAAATAATGATTAATTATTTTATCCTAAGTTGTGAGTGGGTTTAATATATTCCAAAAAACATTTACAAGAGCTTGATCAAGGTTTAAATCTTGATCGATGGTTAAGAAACCCCTTGATTTATTTATCGAGCTCGATTGATGTTTTTCTTAACCCTCCATTGAGCTATTGAAAATAGTTTGATTGATTGCTTTGTTCAGCCCTCGATTGAGATTTTAAGAAATCAATCAAGGGATTAACATAAGCTTGATCAAGTTTTTTTTTTACCATTCTTGCACCCTCTACTTGCCAAAAAGTTTTACCCTTCTTCATGGGAACACCCTGAAGTGGTATCCCCTCTCTGCATGGTTAGTGGGATTCATGCATATACAAGGTTTTAGAAAAGTGACAAGTCCTCGAGGTGAAATCACTTTATTATAATTTTGAGTCTGGGGATTTCATCCAACGTTCCCTACCCATATGCCTTATCTTGACTATTGACTATGCCTCTCGCTCATTGATTTTTGAAGCTGTAACCATAGTTTATTTTATTAGGACTATACCTAGGTGGATCCTTATGGGAAATGTTTGCAGTACATGATATAGACATAGAATATTTGTATTATCTCCTTGGGAGTGTTCTCACTAAAGGAAAGTACTTGCACTCCTGGAAATTGATTGCAGGAAGGTTACAATAATTGTCTCTTTTTCAGCTTTGTGTAGTGGTTATCAAGGACTTAACATGCCTCGATGAGTATTATTTCAGAAGGAACCCTATCTCAACTTTTCACTAACCTTGGTTTTGGAAAATTGGTTTTCTTGCTAAATATTTTAGGACATTTTGTAGTTGCGTCTTGCACTGGTAATTACTTGAGTCTATCCATCCTTAGGATTGTTTATATCATAGATTATACATTATTACAAGAAATCCTTACCCCATTTTTTAAAAATGGATAGACCCATAAACTATCATTCAAGGATGTTAAGAGGAGAGTCACCATAATCATCGGACCCTGCTATAATGAGGAGATGCATAAGATAATCAAGTTCATGTGACTCAAAATTAGAACCAACCATTTACATGTGCAATATCATTAGAGAATAGGATCTTCATTCTAAGTCTATATGTTCATTTTCATCTCACGAATAAAACACAAAAACAGTTTGATGACCTCACTCCATTAAACATTCAAACCCCAAAAATTCATTCACTTGATTACACAAATCCTCCTTTGATAGTTCTTATTGATCTGGTCATATTGGTTATTATTCAATCACTAGGAGATCTAGTGTCTCTTTTTTAACGTTGGATAAACATAGAACACACACCATTTGAACCAATGTCTTTGTCAAAAGTCTATGGATTTACACCAACTCATCCTCATATGGTTGTAGAAGGTCATGAAGCGTCCACTTAGAACAAAGCACCTTTTAATTATAGTATTATTCCTCTTGGAATGCCATCCATTAGCATACCAATAGCATAATCCAACATGGTTTTCCCTAGTATGAATTCAACTACAACTTCGGTTTCATTTGTTACAGTTCAGTGCTCCATTTCATAAGTACATCTACTTCATCTTCAAGTATACCCACTAGTGGGTCTACCCAATTGAACATTGGTGTTTCATATGAGTGGGATGGTTATTCATATGCGACAAACAAAAGGACTAGGGTATCAAAATACTCTTGGTATTCCCAATACATGGTCATATCCTACTTCTGGGGGGAATCCTTTTCCTTGGAATGTTAATATTCATGGCAGAAGCATCAGAACCACAACTATGAATTCCAATTGGAATTATTTTCCACATATGAGTGGTAGTTCTATAGGGGGTCATCCTCCACCATATACTAGAATGGTGCCTAGGGTAAATAATCCCCACACTATAGGTACTATGCTAGGGGGTAATAATCCCAATGTCAACCCCATTATGCAATGGAGTGATAATGTCTTGGGAAGTAACGTCCAATGTTTCTAGGGAAAACCTTCGCAAGGGAGAAATGTACCTTGGAATGTTAATCCTTTTCAGGGACAAAACCAATAGGGAAATCAGGATCCACACATGTTTTAGCAACTGGTCAATGCCAGTGATAAAATTTGAAGATATTTTGCAGGTGGGATAGCACCATTTTGAGCTAAACAATTGGCAAGGGAGTAGGCAAATGAAAGGAGGAACAAGGTCTGATAATTATTTATCATGGTACCTTGGAGGGAGTGGATCAGGTATTACAGGTTGCATGGTTATTAAAGGAATATTGACAATGGAAAAACAAGGTTAATGGCATGTAGGATGAACCGCCGAATGAACAGGTAGAGAAGATCGACGGCGGAGGAATATTTCACTGAGGAGACATGCACAGTTTGAAAAGTTGTAGAGGGTTTGTGAAATACAGTATATACTTCATATTTCAACGACCGAGATCTAAATAGGATTGAATATATGTGATGAAAGTGGATTTCAAAGCAGCAAATATGTGTAGAGGATAAACCATGTCGAGGCTGCGAAATTTTGTAGGACCCACACAGATGAACGACCCCGATCTTGAACGGGACAGATCTACGAACGAGATGGGTTTTTGTAGCCTGAACATGCGTGAAATATAAAATAAGGAGGTGCTACGAAATGCTGGTAGACCCCGTACCTATGGATGACATAGATCTAGTGGGGATCCGATCAATGGCTTAGATTTCTTTCGCGATGAGAAAGTGCACGGATTTTGGCAAGAGGAGGCGTTGTGAAATCTAGTAGGACCCCACATTTTAGACGTCACAGATCATGGTGCTGGTTAGATGTATGGTCCTGGTCAATTTCGCAATAGAGATATGCGATAAGGTTAACAAGGAAAAGGATCGTGAAATCACATAAGGGTCGCATTGTGGAACGGTCGATATTTACCGTAGCATAGATCTACGACTGTGGTTCATTTCACGTAATCAAAGGTGTGAGTAGGGAAAGGATCAGTGCAAGTGTGAAATGAAGATGAAGGATAGGAAAATCCAATGTTGCATATTTTTCCTTGGAGAATAAAACCATTAGAGAGGTTCTGAAACATCACTTTCAGTCAAGCAAGCCTGCATCATTTTTTATCCAACGTGTATGTTACCCCATATTTCATGTTTTATGTGTAAATAATGGTGAATATGCCACCTCAGGAGTTGTTAGGATTTGAAATGATTATTCAGGATTAATTCTCAATTTCATAACTAAATTTATCTCTATTTCAAGGTTGGTCTTAGGAGCCCATGAAACTATAAATGTACCCTCAAGAGAGGAATAAAGGGTTGGAACTTCCATTCAAAATCCTCACTCTCTTGGTTTTCATATCTCTATAAGATTTCTTGGAAGTGTTAATGAGAAGTGTTCTTCTGTGTTCCTGAGATTCATCACGGTGTTCTACATTCAGTTCCCGTTTCTTGTTTTCATCATGTTCATTTTTGTGACTTTCTGCTAATGCTCTCTAGTTGCATATGAGGAATTCATTTCATTAAGTGCTCCTTGTATCAGATTTTTCATTTGTGATGTGTTTATGATGACTATTATGGAATTCACTCTCTGTTAAGTGCTTTGTATAAGTTATTAGCCTTTATTGTTGCTATTGTTAAAGGTGGTGCAAGAGATTCATCCACAGATAGGTGCCTCTTTCTTCACTGGGATTCTTCCTCTTTCTCCTACCACCCTTTAAAGATATTTGACTGAATGTGACACCTAATTTTCCTTAGGTTATAAAAGGAAAATTCCCACTCATTTTCACTATAATATCCTTGATAGATTCAAGTTGTGACTCCATTTCCCAATGGTTTTTCTTGTTTTTCTGTCTCACCATCTTTGAAATCTGCAAAGACCCTATTCCCATCAGAATCTATCCTTCTGATTGCCTGTTTAAAGCAAAATGTATATGTGAATAACCCTGTGAAAAGAGAGAGCCCTCTCTGACTATAAGGCTGGACTATCGTCTAAATATTGGTTTGAAATGGTTACACATGTGACTTCCTACCGCAACCATAGGAAAATTATAGGGTGATAATATCTTTGCGTCGTTTACGGGAAATTAATCAGTATTATCTTCTTGGGAAACAACATTGTTTAGCTCTGCAACCTAGTTCAGCAGCCACACAAATTTTGAAGGTGACTCCAGTGGGAAATACTAGTGACCAGAAGAACTAATACGAGGAGAAACCCTACTGCTGAGTCATTTCAAGAAGTCTTCGATACAGAGAGCCTGATTCGAAGGGCCAATAGGCTACAAAGGTTAGTTAGAAATATTTCCTTCCCTGTTGAAGGTGCTATTTCTATTAGTGATATATCTGAACATTGTGATGAGGAGTTTGGACTAACCTTCCCTAGAACTAAATCTGAATCCATCCTCTCTGACTTGGTTTCTAATACCTTTGCATTTGATTTTCCCCGCATTTCCTGGTCACCCCTGGCCTCAGAGTATCTATGCAAGTATTTCCAACACCTTCCCAGCCCATAGTGTCATACACTTACTGCTAATTCAACCCTTTTAAATTCCACTGTCATAAGGAAATTTTCTGCCACATTTTTGTCTCCCACTACTTCCAAGAAAAATCAGCCTTCATCTTCCAGTTTCATAATTCCCCACATTCCTGTAGTTCCTCGCAATATAACAATTTTTGTTACACTGGTCTTAATCCCCCTTGTGAACCCTGTTATACCTCCAAGGATGGAAAATAGGTTTTCTACTCTTCGTCTCCTTGCTGCTCTTCACAACCTCCCTTTGGGATACTCCCAGAGGCTCAAACAATTCAATGGAGAGAGAGGGTATTCAGCTGAAGAATAGCTGGGATGGTTCTTAGATTGGATAGACCTGGAGGAGGTGGACTATGATATTTAGACACTTCTATTTATCCATTTAGTCATGATTTATTTGGTATATTGAATCATATCCACATGATTTAAATTATCCTTTATGTAACACTGTTGTATATTGTTGGGATTAATGAAGATAATACTGTAATTTTACTGAGAAATTCTTATCTGTTTTCTGTGAAATTTTTCTTGTTCATTGTGTATTTTTCATTCCATTCCACTTCACAATTATACAATTCAATTGCACTCATTTCCTGTAGATCAATGGCACAATAATTAAAACATGGTATCAGAGCCTATTCAGGAAAGCAACAAGTCTGTCCAATCTCCATTATACACCAAAAGCAGTTGGGTTTCCACATAAGTCTTGCAAAGTGTGCATTTCTAACTCTAGATCCATTCAAAGAAGTCTATGCAGGCATCACAGACCCTTAATAAGTGTACATGTCGATATGGAAGGTTTGATTCTGACATTATTGTGAATTCTTTTTTATTTTGCAGTGTTTCTTACAGTTACTACATAGCTTGATTGATTGAAGAATTGACTATTTCTTACAGGTACTACGTAGATCTCTTACCCCGGATCCTTACACCCTTCAACTATGTTGATTGGAGGGTAGATATGCAAGTCTCCTTGTGCAATATTGTCCTGTATAAGATGACTATGGGTAGAGAGACAAAACCTCATCATCCTACTGAGAAAAATCAGTTCTTGAATCAATTGGATGAAGCATTTGGCTTCCTTTGCACTCACATCTCTAGGTACCTCCTCTTTCACCTTGAGGGATTGAATAATCCTAAATAATCTTGGGAGAATATCTAATTATTTTTTGGAAAAAATAATGAGCTTTGAGGGAACATATTGGAGGACGAGCTAATTGCATTGCAGCCCAACAATTTCGAAACTATCCAAGAAAATTTCACAAAATTCAAGTCTCTAGCACTATAATGTAAGCAATGCATAATAGAGAGGAAGGATGAGCATATTGTGCTCTATATTCTCAACAAAATTGGTTCTAAGTACTCTGTCTTCGTCTCTAACTTCCATTCCAGAAGAGCTTCCATCCGCAACTGGAAGATGCCTTCACTAGATGGCTCTGCCGAGTCTTTAATATAGGAGCAAGATAAGTTGGTCCAAATGGGAGTCCTCCAAAATTCCAAGGAACAAGCTCTTCTAATGTCGGAATCAACCAATGTGAAATATAAAGGGAAGAATAAGGGGCCTAAACCCTAAATCCTCTGATTCAAAGACAAAAGAGAATCAGAAGACTTTTGAAGAAGCTTAAAGCCTCTGATTCAAAGCCAAAAGAGAATCAGAAGACTTTTGAAGGAGCCTTGGGTTCCAAAAAGAAGAAAAAGTTTTAAAAGACTAAGTGTCCTTATTGTATGAGGGGATTTCATCCTGAAATCCAATGCATGAAGAAGCAAATCGACCAACTATCGACCCTCCTTGAACAGAACAACATTTCCCTTCGACAAGGAGAAAATAAGTCTGATGTTGGACAACCGACATGATAGATTTCATGACTTGAAGGAAAACCTTACTCAGTTGAAAGATTGCTTAATTAATTCTGGAGCATCCAACCATATGGTTTCCTCCAAGGAATCCTTCTCCACTCTCTCTCTATCAGAAGGACCTATCATTCACATGGGAGCTGACTCCCAAATCCAAGTTTTCGGGAGAGATTCAGTTAAAATACAACATGGTGAGTTCAAGAATGTTCTCTATGTTCCCTCTCTTGAAACAAATTTGTTGTATGTTTATCAGATGACCCATACAAGCTCTCCCAAGAAATTTACATTCAACTCTGAATCGATTGAATTTATAGAAAAATATACTGGAAAGCTCATAATGAAAGATATTTCTAATAATTCCACTAAGCATTATGAGTTCTCTCATTTTTTTCCTGTTTCACCTCCTACAGCTCTATTGACTTATTCTAACAACACTAGAAGGATATGGCATGAGATATTTGGGCATGTCAATTTCAAATATCTCTAGCAAATCCAAAATGATAAAATGGTTGAAGGCTTGCCTCTCATCCAAACTTCCGATGGAGTATGTCCTGGTTGCTTGGTAGGTAAGCATCCAGAGAAGAGGTATGGAGTTGGGAAGGCACATAGAGTTGCTTCCACACTTGATTTGATACACAGTGATGTGTTAGGACCCATGCCTACAACATTGATTAATGGATCCAGGTATTTCCTTACTTTTATTGATGATTGTGCTAGGTTCTGTTGGATATATTTCATGTAACAAAAATCAAAAGTGTTTGGAATTTTTAAAGTTTTTAAAGCTTTGATTGAGAATAGTTTTAGGAAAAAGACCAAGTTCATAAGAAAAAATAATGGAGGTGAATACAATAAAAGATATTTTCAGCATTATTGTGAATCAGAGGGGATTCCAATGGAACACTCAGTTCCATACACACCATAACAGAATGGTGTGTCTGAGAGGAAAAATAGATCATTTAAGGAGATGGAAACCTGGCTTCTCCAAGAAAAAAATATTCCTCCTTCTCTTTGGACAGAAGCTCTAAAATATGCTTCATACATACCAAATAGGGCGTCTCATAAATCAGTCCTTGGGTCCACTCCATTCGAATAATTGCATGGGCATAATCCCAATGTCTCTCACTTGAGAGTTTTTTGTTCCAAATCTTGGGCTAGAATAATCATTGATAAGAGAAAGGCCTTCCAATCCTAGAGTATCGAATGCATACTGTTGGGATATGTAGAGGATGAAAAAACATACAAGTTGATGGAGCTTTCAACTAGGAAATGTTTCATTAAGCGTAGTGTCCATTTTGAAGAACATCATTTGTTTGAACTACCACCATCAGAATCACAAGAAGGTATAACCACTCTTCCACTACCTTTTGATGATGATGATTTGTCACATGTTTCAGATTCATATGAATAGGAACAAGATCAACATGATCTTGGTATTGAGGCTGAACCTCATGAGATTCTAGATCCATATCCAACCCCCATCACAAATTAATGGCCTAAGCCTAAATGGGAACAAAATCTCATTGCTGCAGCTGGGGATGGTGCTAGGAATCCAGAAGACAGAAGGAGAACAAGGTCCTAGTATCAGAATGAGCATGTTTCTCTCTCTCTCAAAGATTCACTCCCTACAGAGGTGCAAAAAGGTTCTAGGAAAGTGCTACTTGATTATAGAGAATGAACAACCATTTGGACCATAGAAGAAGAAAATTGATCATTCCCTTCCTCCTCCAGCAAGAAGAAACACATACTACATCCATAAGATTAGAAGGACATTGAGAGGTTCACATGCACAGCTTCAAGAAGTTGTTGCATAGAAGAACCAAACTACTACATAGTGCTACAAATTGCAACAGAGCTTTTGCAAGTTATTTCCCAAAGAGGAAGGTTTTTTTCTCCTACGAATAGCTTGTATTTCCTTTTCCTGCTTATTGTGATGGGGGGGGGGTGTTCCATGAGGTTTTCCCCTATTTCCTCGGTTTATTAAGCAACATTTTTTTAATTCTTTTATATTGTAATGGGTGACTTTTGTCCTTGTTACCAGGGCCCACATTTTTCCAAGTTAGGATTAAGGAGGCATGTTAGGATTTATAATCCTCCCTTGTACAGATATAGTCTATTAGATCATATGCCTAAATTAGAAGTCATTTTCTATAGTTTGGTGCCACTAGTTCCATTGATTCCACCTGTGTGCCCCATTGGTGCCATCAATGTGCCACTTGGGTGCCACTGGCGCCAATCCCTACACTTTAGGAGTCACTCGGAGTGCCATCACCAACCTCCTTCAGTTGTTGGTAGTTGGTACCTAGTTAATGTAAGTTATGCTCCAGTTACATTCATTTAGATGTCCTCCAGTTTAGTTAGTGCAAGATTTGCATGGATGCATGGGGGTAGGCACCATTTCTCACCTACCTCATCAGTTTAACTTTTTTAACTGATTGAGAGACTGAATTAGACATCTAGAGTTAGACTAGTGAGCTCCGATAGTGATTTAGAAACTTCTAGTTAGCCAATCAGTCATGATTCAATTGGTAGATTCAAATCATATCCACATGATTCAAATTATCCTTTATGTAACACTGTTGTATACTGTTGGAATTAATGAATATAATACTATAATTTTTCTAAGCAATTCTTATCCATTTTCTGTGAAATTTGTCTTGTTCAGTGTCTATTTTTCATTCCATTCCACTACATAATTATACAATTCAATTGCATTCATTGCATGTAGATCAATGGCACAATAATTCAAAGATAGTGAGTCCTAGAATGAATCATTGAGTTTTTGGGAACCTTATTTGTAGTGTTTTGGATGCATAGTGTTGGGGAAGGTCTATATCCATTTTCCCCAAAACAAGAAACCCTAAAATATTAGTGCTACAAGAGACTTGTTGGTCGTATTTTCTTACTATGGCTAACTACGGAGAACTATCCCACACAAGGAACTTAATTCAACCCCCGATGTGTTTGGTATAACTGATTCTCATAGGGTTATGGTCCTGCTACCATCTAATTTTTCACTCTCTTAAGGAGAGTCTTCTTGCTTTGTTCTAAATGTTTCTAAAAAACTATTTAATGAAAGAGTTATCTAACTTCTATAAATGACTAGCTATTAACAACTGTTAAACTAATATTAATTATTTTATCTATGAATTAAGCTAACCTATCTTGGCCAAGAGAAGTTCTAATAATTACCATCACTTGTTGTACTATAATACAACAGTCTTGAAAATATGATATAGTAGGAGAGTAAACTCATATAACATAACATAATCTCAATCATAAGAAGTAAATTACATGCATAGATTTAAAAGAAATGATAATAAACAATTATAACATAAAACATGTATTGTTACATAACAACAAGTTATATCATGTTTAAAAGAGCTTATTATCAGGAGGCATATTACTTATATCAAGTTATATTGCTTATTATCAGGTATATTACTTGAAATGGTAGGTTACTAAGAGCTTAATGCTACCGTTGATAGCCTTTCCAAAAAAACGTTTACAGCTTGAGGCTGTATTTTGGTCAGAGTGTTGGAATCAAAGGATAGACAAGTATTTGAACACATCAAACCATTATATTGATTTTGCATCCCTTCAGCTAAAAAGTTCATATCTTTACAGAGGTCTTGATCCTCTGAAGTCTTGTTTCCAACCAATTTTTGGCATTTATGCAGTGTTGAAAACATTATATTAGGGATTGTTTTCTTGAACAGTGTTTATGTAATCTATTGAGACACTTATATGACTGTAAATGACTATTTTATGTAGCTGTATGAGCTTTTAGAGAAGGACATAGTTTATTTAGGAGATCCTTTATGTCTTTTGGATGGTCTTGGAATGGGAATGCATGTGCAAAATGCAATTTCTTTCTTTTAGAATGGATTATACAAAAATTTTCCAACGATTTTTTTGTGCAAAACAAATAGGCTGGTTGTTCAGATCCTTAGCCAAGAATAGCCAAGAGGAAGAGTTGAAACCATGGGAAGTAAAGAGGAAGGAAGAGAGAATAAACGTACATAATTTGCATGTTGATTGCGATGAGACAATAAAATCACCAAAACAAAGATTACTTGGATCTGGGTTATAACAAATTACTGATCCCTTGGTTGATGTACTTGAATACCTTTCAATCAATAAAATCTAACCCTACAATGCAATACAATCTAACCCTTACCAAACTAGAAATTCGAATATTCAGTCTTTTAGAAGAGGGCAAGCTTACCACTGTAAATTTCAAGCAACTTTGTGGCATGAGGGATGCTCTGCACATATTAAACTCTCAAATTGAATTAAACATATAGCAATTCCATGAAACAACTATTGGTAGAGAAATTATAGGTTGTATATGTGGTACAAATTAAATTGATCCACTAGATTACTAATTTATTCTAAGTTCCAATTTGTATATTTTTCATATATCCATGAGGTCAATTAAATAATTTGCTAGGTGACTAATTTAATCAAACATAACTCCTAAGTTGCATAATTATATATTTTCATTGGGAAAATTGAAGTGATGCATAAGATGATTTTTTTTATAATGTATAATGTTTATATGCAATTTTATAAACATTGTTTGTAACTTTCTCTAGCAGTTTTGTAGATTTGATCTCGCTAGTTATTTATCACATTAACTCTTTCACTAATGTATTTTTAGGAACTCCTACACATGTCAGTGTAATGCAAATACCATTTGTGCGCAATTTTTGTGTGGAACATATATGGTTGCAACCCATAACATTAGTTTCTCCACTGTGTTCCATGATACTAATGTGCTTATTCTCTAACACAGATTGATACACAACAAAATAATTTTGAGAGGAATGATTTGAGTCTTGTTCTCCTCTCAATGTGATTTGTACTATCAATAAAGATCTAGGATATTTATTGATGGGGTGGGCCTATCTATTTAGCTTTTATATATGTGATTGACCAATACCTTTTTTGGAAATTTATAATTCTTTCATTTAATTCATGAAATCATTCAAATATTTTGGGTCCATTAGAGTTCTTTCATTGCATGATAAACTGATGGTTGCAATAAGAGATTAGCTAGAATGTTTATGTCATGTGAATATCTGGGCATTATTTGTTTCATTAACATCACACATTGTCTATTAAAACATTCATATAACCTTTAATATCGTAGGTATTCATACCCTCAATTATTTATTACTTCAAGGTGTTTTCTTGAATTTAGTTTAAAATTGCATTTCACCAAACACATAATTCTTTAACTTATTTTAATAATCTACTTTCATTGCTAGTATGGATTCAAGATTGGACTATGGAATGCCAACAAAAAAATATTCTATGTGATGATACATCCACAAAGTTGTAGGAATATTTCTTGATCTATTTTCTAATCTTTCGTCATATTAACTCGACAGAAAGGTCTTAGTAGCAACACATCATACCCTTGAACCATAGTTAATTTTGGTTTTCGTTCATGTTTACATTTCAATTTTTAGGTGTTTGTTTAATTATAGCCTTGGATTCTAATATAAGAATTTGTAGAATTATGCACATAACAATCATTCTGTCAGAACTGATTTGGCCCCACTACTAAGAAGCTACATTTTGACTGAGGATGATTTATGTAAAATAATCTTGAATATCGCCATTAGGACATAAGATTTGAGTAACAATAGTGGGTCATGTTAATATCTGTAGTTATTTGTTCTCTATGATGTATTAGGCGTACCATAGTCACAACTAACACCGATGACTACGAGACTGAGCAATTACATATGTAAGAATCTAGAAGTTATATGAAGAATTAACAAGTCACGTGCAGAACATTATGCAATTGGAGCAATATAAATGACGATTGATGTTGGGTTACTTTTTTCCAAGGAAAAATTTGTATTGTTATTGCCAAAAAAGGAATAATAATACATTTTTCAAGCCTTCATAGATGTCTAATAATTTCGAGATGGAGATATAGCTTCACTAGGTAATATTTCTTGGAGGAAATCAAGATATCTAATGCATAAGTTCTAAGAGATTACTATTTGTACATGGAAAAGCTTCCAACCACCCTGATAACAAACTGGCTTATATAGGCTAAGAGCACTAACATATGTGTGTTCCCTCCAAGTAACAGATAACCTGTATCCTTTCCTAAACATGGCAATTCTAATTGAAACATAAACAACCAATTCCAATTGGAAAGTAGAAACATCTCTCAAATTGAATGAGGATGGTGCCTCATGGAATGTTATAGAATATTTACATCACCAAAAGAAAAACAATCTTGTCAATTTGATCCCACATGCTCTATACAATTTTTCTAAAAAACCAACTTTATAATGAAATATAGAAAAAAATAGTAGAATATTATATTAAGCAACTATCCAAGGTTGAAATGTTCTAGCAACTAAACAATTCCACAACATATGCTTAATCATTGCAAGTTTATGCTACACCACAACATCAATAAATGAAACCATGATGATGTACCCTATCCTTAATTGCAAGAGTATTACAAATAATCAACCACCCCAACATGTAGCTTAAAGGAAGAGTAAGACCTCCATATTCCTTAACACCTTTTGTTCCATTGAACATCAAAATTAATAGAGGGTTTGTTTAAACACTTTACCGAAACAAAATGACCAATCTTAGGATAGAGTTCCTTTGTGCAATAACAATTAAAAAGCCTCAAACCATAGCCAATCCTTCCAAATGGGCCTATGAACATCCATATTTAATGTAGACTAATATCTTTTTGGTATTATATGGCATATTGCAATAAATTCAAGGCAATAAATAGCTTGAAGCCAATGAGACCAAATAAGTTGTCACTGTGACATCTAGGACATGAAAGCAAGTTATGCTGATCATTTTGAGGTTGCACACAACATAGATGGTTCTCACAACTTAATCAATGGTTAGGGGTGTTAGGGGGTTATGGATATGATTTTAGGGGTTTGTGCGTATGTTAGGGGGTCGTTCTTTCCCCTTCTGAGTTTTGATTCTTGCAACCCCTAGAAAGGTGAGTGGAGAACCTTTACGATGGTGGCAATGTAGGAAAGAGTAATATGGAGGACAATATTCTCATCTCCCTATATTTTGGCCTGAAACACCAAGTGAGTGTTGTAGCTGGGGTACTCTTGATCAAGTTTGGAGAGACATTCACAGACCTAATTTTCATACTACCCAGGCCGCAACGGTGGAGGATTTTCTTGCATAGGCAGGTGTTGGGCAGCGGGAGGATGTAGAGGAAGAAGAGGAGGATGCCATGAATGGGGGGGGAGATGGAAGCATGACCATATTTTCAATGGAATTAGTGCTTCTAGGTCAGAACCTGTAGCATCTAGAATGACTGCAATTTCACCACCCACACCAATAATTTAGGGAATTATCAACGTAGGCGAACAATAACAATTATCTCCTTGTCATGGCCACAACTTCTGGATATGAATCCCTGCATGGAATAAACAAGGGTGAGAGTCTATAATAGATCATATCATGGAGAGATTCCATTATTGTATGATCAAGAATCAAGAATCTGCAGCTCGTTCAAGAGAAAGGAGGCAGGTATGGGGTTTGGTCTTCCTGAACTTAGATACCATTCTGATTATTTGTTTCAAATTCCCTTCTTATGCATTTAGGTTAGGTTATTTGTTTTATGTGAGAGAGGTGGATATGCGGATTAGTTTTATTTTTTGTTGTTCACTAAGATTCTTCCTTAAGTGTTGCTCTCATTGATTCTATTGTTGCTGTGACCTTTGCTGCTGGAAGCTCTGTGTAAACTACTAGGCTGCTTACACTTTGTTAATGGTGAATACTTTTTATATACGTATATATTTATTGTTCGATGATGTAGACTCTGCATGTAATGGTTTAATTCCTACAGGCATCGCCTAACCTAGGGAGGGAATAACCATGAAGGACTCATAGAAGAAAAGAAACACCTAGCCTAACACAGTCAGTTGAACCTACAATATACACTTACTTATGTTAATTTACAGTTTGTTTAGGAGAAGAATAGAGTAGTCCAATTATTGGGTTTTAGGAGTTTGAGGAGAGCAAGGAAGGCAAGAGGGAGGAGGTTTATAGCCCCTTCTATATATAAATTAGTTGGGTTCCTCCTGGGAGAATATGTTATTGATGATTGAATCCACTTATGTCTGTTTTCCTAAAAGAAGGTGACATCTCCCCAAAGAATTATAATATATGGAAAATGTCCCTTTATTATATAGAAAAGATACCTTTCTTACCCCCTCCCCCCCAACAATTATTATGAAATCACTTCCATTCTATTTCTATCAATTTATTAATATAATGTAATTGATATCCCGCATATTAACTAGAATAAAAGCACGGATTCAACAGTAGCAACTAGTCCAGGGAATACAAGAAAGTTTTTGCATCTGTATTGGGGTTCTATTAATCCATTATTTTTAAACTTCGCTTTCATTCCAATGATATATCTGGGGAGCTACAATGGTGGCATTTGAAGAGCCTGCACTAGAATTATGAACTCCTCTACTTTACTTTACATCAAAATTAAAGAGTAATATTCCTTATTAGGTTCCTCAAATATATAGGGGTCGACATGTATGGACTCTTCATCAATCACATTCTATCAAAACACATGATAGGGAAAGCATTTTGTTCTGGTGTGAAGGAATGGGCCTGAGAAAAAAGACTTTTTGGAAGTGAACAAACAAGATAGTGCTTTATAGAGAAAGACAATGCCATATAGAATATTTTGTCATTGCACTCTACACCCTAGTGGGATGTGTTATGATGGTGGATAACATTAATATTATTCATTTTAGTTTATTATTGTTATGCAACATCATGACACATCCAACTAGGCTGTAAAGTGTAACTCATATCACATCCAGTAGAGTGCAATTAGATTTATATTGTGATGCTCTTAGTTTTGAATCATCGATATTGGGAGATCTTATGCCTATTCTTGTGGTTATTATTATTATGTAGGACACTCTCTTTGGTAATGTGAGGAATATTGATAAGTAATATATCTAGGGCTAGATTCATACATGTTCAGAACACATTTATGTTTAAGGACTCAAAACAGACCCCATACCATTTTATATACGTTAAAACATGACTATTTACAAGACTAACCCAATTATAAGAGAAAATAAACATTAAGCATAGGAAATCCAATTGCAATAAGGAGCGAATATGCTTAAAATAAGATATTTTAAAATCCCAATCCTTTCCATCAACAAGTACCAACCAAAGGGAATTACAACATATATTTGGATAGTTGAAGTTCCAATCTGGATCCTAATGAATACTAATGGCGTGGAATAAAAAAAAGATGGGAAGAAATGAAAAACCAGAATCATATTGCTTACCGATCCCATTTCAACCATGTACAAAAAAACTAGGGATTCTCAGCCTTTGGTGGTGACCCATAGTGACTAACGTTTATATGACCATTTACTTGCAAAGGGAGACCCCTCACACCTCCTTTGATGAACTATTGACATGTCCACAAGATCTATCCCGTTCTACATCACTGATTATTCTATGGATGATTGTCAACTTATTTCAATGGATATACTTCTTCCACATTATTATGTCAAGAAAGCTTCAGGCTCATCAAAAAATTGTGCTCTTTGGTGCTTCTTCAATTAACCAACACACTACAATGGCATTTTGGGAGAGATGATGGCATGACCTACCAAATATCCTCCATGTTGAACACTAGTATTTCCTTTGTCTTTCCCTAAAATAACTTCTTAATACTTTTAACCACATCCTTAATAATGAATACTCTCAGGTGTGGGTTTATGGAGGTTTTATCCTTTCTATTATGTATTTGTACAATTGATAGGTATGAGCTAGCCACTGCTCTTTTGAAATGTCATTTGCACTCTCAATTCCTTCTTTATTTTTTTGGGTTTCTTTATGCCATGTTGATCAATGCCTCCCGTTTCTTTATTACAAACATATTTTGGGGGGTTTTACACTTCTGTAACATTTCACCTCTTTAGGTTCTCAATGGTCAGTTGCTTCTTGTACTCTTTCCTTGTATCTTTTCATTCTCCATTATACCAGGGAGACAAACATAAAGGATCAAACTCGCATTGACACCATATATCCAAATAACCATAAGGATCCCTCGGGACCTCTCCTAGCATCATGCCATTCAGAATCTCTAAAACCCTCGATATTCTTCAATTTCCATCCAAGATAACAACCAGGAATTTTCTCGTATGTATCCACGACATAACCTTTGAATCTCCCATCATGATGATGACTTCATATAACAACAATTTAGTGAGGAATCAACCATAAAAGTGCATTTGGGTACACTGTCAGTTGTTCGATATCCTTTACCTACAGATTCACTAAGAAATGCTTACCAAGTTCAGGGTATTGTATCATAATCATCAATGGTAGTGAGTTTCCAAGAACACTTACAAGAATTTTCCAATATTAGAACCTGCATATTTTTTACATTGCTACAAAATTTGTCTGTGAAATATCCCTTGGACGCATTAGCCATACTGCATTTCACAAGTACTGTAAATATGTATCTTAAAACAGGGTCGAAAATGCTTGATCCTAAACTCATTCAAAATTTGTGTGAAATGTCACTCATAGGGATGACACCATTTCATAACGTCTAACCATGCCTTTGAGAATTATCTAATGTGAAACTTCCCAAACAAAAGGAGGGAGCTTCATTTTTGGCTTGGGATAAACAATCATCTATGGTATATTTTATACAAGGGCTTCATCCATACCTTATGATCTAGAAAAGAGACCCACTTACTAGCCTTTAATCTTGAATATATTGCTACTACATGTTTGGCCTATAATTCCCTACTTCCTTCGTGTAGAATGTGTTGGATACGAAGCTAAATATGGAAATGACACTATTGTAGGTGACCCTAGTTTATGCCTATCTCTTGCATGCGTTTTAATGGAGGAAACATGCCCATGTTAGCTTGTTCACTACTGTGTTAGCCTAGAAACATGCCAGAATAACCCAAAATTATAAAATGGTTATTGGTGGTACGGTTATAATTGAGATACATTAATGCACAAATTTCTCTTCACTTCCCACACTCTGACAAAACCAACCATCCACTACTTTAGAACATAGTTTTGAATTTCCTTCCATTCTTATAGCAATGAGAGTTTATTAAATCACGTGTATAACTCTACAAATTATCATTTGTAGACAGGGAGGATAGGAACTTTGCATACCTGTGTTGACTAATTTTTTGGAGGTCAAAAAATTTCCTTTCTTGCAAATTTATCCCCCCTTTGTTGAATTGTATCAATAGTGTGATCGGGTAGCAATAGAATTGTCACCAAGCATTCTATCCTTCCATAAATCTTAACGATTTGGAAAATTAAGTGGTCATCTTTCCATGTTCATTCTCCATTCATCTTTAGTTTCAGTGGGTCATGCCAATGCTACCCGTGAAGTTATCCCTATACTGCTATTGCATATACTTTTTTGTGTTGAAGCATATATTATTTGCAAATACAATGTTGCATTGTGGTTGGAAATGAGATGTCTATTGATATTATTTATTCTATTACATTTGCAGGTACGGATATTGGACAAACAATAAAGTGAATTTCATTTTGTTCACAATAGATGAAGACCTAAAGGGTGCAGATGTTAAGAGTGTAGGTTTCCTTACCCTTTTAGGAGTTTGTTAGTTTTACTTCAAAGTGTATTTCCATTTTCTAGAAACAAATTTCCATGAGATCTAATATGAAAATTAATAGTCTTAATGTAGTCAATTTTTTTGGATTTGTACCCAGAGCTAAAGTTTGTGTGTTTGATGATACTGTGTTAATTTAACTAGTTGTTCATATCATCATACTATTTTTTTATGTTTAAGAAACTGAATTGATAAGGAGGATTTAAAAATTCTATTTGTATAGGAGCTTTATCTATCAAAATAATGATCATGAGAAACTGTGTAATTATTTTCCTGAAGAAAGAGTATATATATATATATATATATATATAAAGCATTATTTCCAATATCTATCTTCCCCTTTGTCTCCATGTAAATATCCCATTTAAAATAAATCCAACTATAATTGATAACATATAAATATAATGCTTGATTTGGATGATGCTGCATAAGTTAGATACGCCAAATGTACTTCCAAGGGATAGTCATGCTTGCCTGGGCTAGCTTCACTGAACTGACTAAGAAATATTTATTTTATTGGAAAACTTCTTTGTCCTATTGTTTTTTCCCTTTTTGTGGTCTCACTTCAAGCTAGAAGTAAATTTTAACGATACCCGCTTTCCTACTATATGTAGAAAAATGTACATTCAGCTTCAGTCCAATAATCAATGTAGGACCATTTTGTATCTTCTTTAGGAAAATTTAGCATGCATATTACCTAAAAAATTATAAACATATTCTCATTTCTAGTGTAGTTTTCAAGGTTGAGATATGTCATAAAAAATCATAATAAAATGGTCCTATTTGTGTATGGCATTTAGATTTGTCATCTCATTCCAGTGTTTTTATCCAAGAATATACAGATCATATCGACTAATGTAGACTGCTTGCAAACAATACGACAACTATACAGGCTCAAATCCCCTTGAGCATCCTATTAATGTCTTTCACATGTTTGTTTTCTCCCAAAGGCAGGAGACTCATAGCCATGGCTTGTTTTTTCTCATTTGTATAAAGCATTGATTGTGGTTAAGGGACTTAAAGGTACAAATCTAGGTCTAATTCATGTTCCTTGGTTTGATTTTGTCATCAATGTAGATATTTTATATTCTTTCAACTTGATTTTATAGTGTCCAGTTGAAGGATCATATCATCATACTAATTTTTATGTCTAGGAAATTGAATTGATCAAAATGATTTCAATTTATATATGTAGAGGAACTTTATCTATCAAACATATTCTTAGATCCTACATGCCTCAAGCTCAGATATGTCAAATATGCCCAATATGTCTCTACAGAGAGCTTAATGCTACTATTGATAGCCTTTCCAAAAAAACATTTACAGCTTGAGGATGGAGTTTGGTCAGAGTGTTTGAATCAAAGGATGGAAAAGTATTTGAACACATCAAACTAGTCTATTGATTTTGCATCCCTTCAACTAAAAGTGCATATCTTTACAGAGGTCTTGATCCTCTGAAGTCTTGTTTCCAACCTATTTTTGCATTTATGTAGTGTTGAAAACATTATATTAGGGTTTTTTTCTTGAACAATTTTTATGTAATCTATTGAGACACTTCTATGACTATAAATGACTATTTTATGTAGTTGTATGAGATTTTAGAGAAGGACATAGTTTACATAGGATATCCTTTATTGTCTTTTGGATATTTAGTTTGAAGGGACAATATTTTTGGATAGTCTTGGAATGGAAATGCATGTACAGAATGCAATTTCTTTCTTTTAGAATGGATTATAAAAAAAATTCCAACGATTTTTTGTGCAAAACATTTAGGCTGGTTGGTTAGATCCTTGCCCAAGTATAACCAAGAGGAAGAGTTGAAACCATGGGAAGTATAGAGGAAGGAAGAGAGCATAATACATACATAATTTGCATGTTGATTGTGATGAGACAATAAACTCACCAAAACAAAGATTACTTGGCTCTGGGTTATAACATATTACTGATCCCTTGGTTGATGTACTTGAATACCTTTCAATCAATACAATCTAACCCTGCAATGCAATACAATATAACCTTGACCAAACCAGAAAGCCGAATATCTAGTATTTAGAAGAGGGCATGCTTACCACTATAAATTTCAAGAAACTTTATGGCATGAGGGCTGATATGCACATATTAAACTCAAATTGCACTAAACATATAGCAATTCCATGCAACAATTATTGATAGAGAAAGTATAGGTTGTATATGTGGTACAAATTAAATTGATCCACTAGATTATTGATTTAATCTAAGTTCCAATTTGTATAATTTTCATATATCCACGAGGTCAGTTAAATAATTTGATTGGTGACTGATTTAATCAAACATAACTCTTAAGTTGCATAATTATAGATTTTTATTGGGAAAATTGAATCAATGCATAAGATGGTTTTTCTTATCATGTATAATGTTTATATGCAATTTTATAAACATTGTTTGTAACTTTGTCTAGCAGTTTTGTAGATTCTATCCCACTAGTTATTTATCACATTAACTCTTTCGCTGATGTATTTTCAAGAACTCCTGCACATGTCAGTGTAATGCAAATACCATCTGTGTGCAGTGTTTGTGTGGAACATATACGGTTGCAACCCATAATATTAGTTTCTCCTATTGTGCCAATCAATAGCTCTCATGATGGCGAGGAAGATGTCCGAAAGTGTGTCAAGATAAGTTAATCCTAGACCTTGTTCTTTTTCTTATGAAAACTTGGTCATGAGAATGTTATGCTCATGAATTTTAAATTTTCAAATTTTACAATATCCTTTTCTTCCAGCTATTATAGGAAATATAGTTTAATATATTTATGTCACAGGAAATGCAATTAGTATGTCATACACAGACTTGGCTTAATAACATATATCATTGTAATTTTAAACTTGTATTTTCCATCTGAATTTCGCCCGGAGGGTTTCTGTTTCTGTTTATGTGGTATTGCCACATCATGTTACGGGCGGGATGATACCATGGAAACTTTTCGAGACTTAATAAGTATCCTAGACTCTAAAAATGGGAATTTAGGATGAATAACAGCAATGATGGGGCCTAAAATTAGGAAACAAGAATTGTCTCTCAAATCTATTACAAGTTCTGAGCAATTTGGTTCAATTTGGACAATTTTGGGTGGTAGGATAGCAATAAATGACCATTCTTGGCGCATTTAGACCTCCAGATAATATTAAACAACCTAAAAAAGGAAAACCTAGGCACTCTTGTAGCAGTTGTGAGCATTGTGTAGCCAACCTGGCCATTGTAATTGCATTCAATAAAGCATTCTAGATAGTCAATAGCTAACTAGAACAAAATATATCAGATTTGAGCATTTTGTTGGAGTAATACCAGTCATAAAAAACTTGGACAAACTTGTCCTCAGCCATGGATTTATCTCAACATACCTCATTCAACTGTCTCAGCACTATGAAGGAGACCACAAACCATAGATGGATGTTTGGATAAAGGAGGAAAATGAGGAAAATCAGTAATAAATTTTAGGTATGGATAAAGGAGGAAAATCAGTAATAAATTTTACAAAAAGACTTCTTCCTACAAGATATGGATTAGGAATTATAGAATAATATTGGTCAGTCTCTTTTGCACAAAGAGAAGTGAGAAATAATCATAAAGAAGTGTAATAATATTGAATCCTTGCTGACTAGGAAAAAAAATGAACTGTAGTAAATGGATATGAGAATACTCCCAAGAATAACTTGTAAAAATAGGACATTTTCCCATATAGAGGCCTACAATCAAATCAAGATCACATTTCATCATGATTATGTGACTTCAATCAATCTGATGATAACAAAAATCTATGGCATTGAATTTAAACAAGAGACGAACCATTTAATGGTTCTACCTAGTATGGTCTCCAAATAAATGTTAATGCAAAGGATGGAAAACCTTATACCAACATTAATTTTTGAATTATGTCAGGATGATGGATACTACTATTATCAATTCAAACAATGAACTTATAGTGGATGATATAGATGAATTTTTTTATGTATAAGGACTGGATGTACCAATTAAGGTGTGAATATTTTGATGGAAAGGATGGAAAACCTTTTACCAACATTTTCGAATTTTGTCAGGCTAATACAAAATAGGAAGGATTATTACTGGTTAGGGAATTTATCCTATGACTTGGGTAGAGGTCACCAACATAATGGGGTTGAATAATATGACATATAGGAATTGATTTCAGGCATAAAATACTCTTGATTAACAAATAGGATCAAAGCAAAACATAAATAGAGTTTAGGGAAGAGGACTGTAAGCACATTTTTACGAAGGTTGGTCCTAAATTTCTCTGAAAACTTGAGTTATGATCATGATATTGTTAAAGTATTGTAATTTCAGAAGATATTATGGATGTATTGATTGTCTTCCTCCTTCAGGAGATGATTTTGGTCTTGTTATTATCGTTGAAAGAATCAATTTAAACCTCCAGATGTAATTTGGGTCAATAGTACCCAAGTGTCAATATAATAAATGTTATTTATGGTGTCCAGTTGGACAAGTGGGCCCAATCAGTTAGAGAAGTCGACCCTGTTAGTTTAGAGGTAAATTCAACTAAAGAATAAAAATAGGGAGGCACTCCCATTCATTTGTACTCACTCACTCAAGTTGTTTTGCAAGAGAGATAAATATTAGTGCACTAGAAATAAGAGAGAAGCAGTTTTCTAGGTTTTACACCGCTATGGTTGAGTTCTATACTGAGGAATTTTGTGGTTTTTTCTCCCTTGTGGTTTCCCTGAGGAAAATATTTGTTTGCTTGTGTTCTTGTATTTCTATGCTTGTTGTTCTTTCAATGATCTACTAGTGACTATTTGTTTTAAGATATCATCTAAGAAAATTAAGAAACAAACAACATGGTATCAGAGCCACCCTGAAAGGAAGCACTGTAGAGTTAGGGTTTTGTTACTTAGAATAAATCCCTTGACATATCAACCAGAAAGGAGGGATCTCCCAACTCACCCCTGAAGAGCGCATATTTATGTGAAGACAGAATCGAATTCCGAGAATTTTCAATTTTGGACCAATTACTGTTGTCGAGAGAAACTAGGGCTTCATTTTTCCAGAGGTTTAATCATCAATATCAGAAAAGGGAAGATAAATTCTACCTCACCCTAGGGAGGTGCATATTCTCCACCATTAAAATCCACCCGTGATACCAACTAAAAAATTAGGGTTTCTACATCAAACTCTAGGTCATCCAGAAGGAGGTCATCCAAGAGTTGTTTTCTTCAAGTAAGTACCTTTCCTCCTTATTCCATTTGAAGTTCTCAGTATTATAAAGATGAAAATTAATACCAAGCTAAATGAAAAGCTTGAAAGTGATGAAAACTTCAGAGCATGGAAGTATAGGATCATGCTCATCCTACAAGAGAATGATCTAGATAAGTTTGTGAAAGAGGAAGTGAAATAACCAAAAGAAGCTGAAACTAAGTCAAAGCATAAGAAGGATATGACCATAGCTGACTCCATCAAAGATAACTTGATTCCTCAATCCTCAAGGGAGAATCCAAAAGAAATGTTTGATGCTCTATCGGGTCTATTTGAAGGAAGAAACATTAATAGGAAAATGAATCTGACGAATCAACTCAAAAGTGTAAGAGCTAAAAATTCAGAGACCATGCAGTCTTACTTTACAAGAGTATCCCAAATCAAGGATCAGCTAGAATCCATTGACGATATGGTTGAAGAAGCAGATATTGTGATGACAACCTTAAATGGTCTTCCAAGAGATTGGGAAGCCTTTATCCGAGGCCCTTTGTTCGAGAAGGAAACTAACCAAATTCCAAAATTTATGGGAAGAATGTGTTCAAAATGAATAAATGATAGCAGCTAGAGAACAAAATATAAATAACAATGAGGATCAAGCCTTGACAACCCACACAAAAGGAAAAAGGAAGAGTCATGACCATCCTCTTAAAAATCAAGGGTTTAAAATACCCAAGAGAGACTTCTCAAATTTTGAGTGCTTCACTTGTCACAAGGTTTGACACATTGCCATCAATTGTCCCATGAAAGCAAAAAGGATAAAAAAGATGAGAATGTTTCAGGCCCATGCTACTGAAGATAGTGATCAAGAAGTTGAAGAAGAAGAAAATAAGGATGAAGACTCCAGTGAAGAATATGTTTTAATCCCTGCTCTAACAGGATTAATCTCACCAGGAAATGACACCTGGCTAGTTGATAGTGGTGCCTACAAGAACATGACTAGTTACAAGGAATCACTCTGATGCCTTGAACAAAAGGAATCTCCATACAAAGTAATGCTTGGAGATGATTCCCAAAATCCCATTAAAGGAATAAGAGAAGCATCTTATAAATTGGATTCTAGAAATCCTATGAAAATGAAAGATGTCATGTATGTCCCAGGAATAAAGAAAATCTTCTTTCCATTTCAGCCTTAGACAAGAAACGCTTCAAATTTTCTTTTGTGGATGGAAAAATTCTCGTGTGGACAAAAGGAAAAACCCTAGATGATGCAATAGAGATTGGAGTTGAAGAAGGAGGACTCTACAAATTGAAGGGATAGATAGATTCAACATTAGCAACCAGTACCATTAACCCATGTGAGCTATGGCACAGAAGGATTGCTCATGTTCACTACAAAGCTCTTCCAAATGTAAGCAAGGTTGTGACTGGTTTACCAGAAATTCAGATAAAACATGAAGGAGTTTGCACAAGGGAAGAATACTACTAGAATCCTTTTCCAAAAAGTTATAGTAAAGAAAAAGGGATCTTAGATATTATTCTCTCATATATATGCGGACCAATGAAAACTACTTTATTAAGTGGGTATGTATACTATGCTTCTTTTATTGATGACTATTCTCATGAGACTTGGATATACTTCTTTAAAAATAAGAATGAAGAGTTTTAAAGGTTAAAGGAATTTAAGGTCCTAGTGGAAAATATCTCTGAGAGGAAAATGAAGATTTTGAGGTCAGATAATGGAGGAGAGTTCACTTCAAATGAATTCAATGATTATTGAAAGGAATCTAGGATTAAGAGAGATCTCACCATTCCTTATAATCCACAAGAAAATGGTGTGGCAGAAAGAAAGAATAGATCTATCATGGAAGTTGTGAAAGCTATGATACATGATCAAGATCTTCCAAGGTACCTGTGGGAAGAAGCAACAAGAACAACAATATATGTATAGAATAGAATTTCCCACAATGCCCTTGGGAATAAAACTCCAGAAGAAATGTTTTCTGGAGAAAAGCCAGAGGTAGGTCACCTAAAGATATTTGGTTTTCATGTTTACATTCACATTCCCAAAGAGAAAAGGCCAAAGTTAGATCCTTCAGGAAAGAATGGATTGTTTGTAGGGTATAGTGAACAATCAAAAGCTTATTAGATCTATATCCCAGGATACCATCAAATTGAACTTAGAAGATACATCACATTTGACAAAGATACAACCTTCAGGAAGTTGAAGAAATATAAAGAAGATGAAGAGGAGCACGAAACTCCCAAATCCATTCAAAGTCCTAAATCAGTTAGAAATGAAGAAGAAGTCCAGATACTTGAAGATCATGATATGACAAAACATCAATTACTTGAAGAATTACCTAATGAATTGATTTATCTAAAGAGAAAACCTTCCTGGGCTCATGAAGTAATCGAATAACCAAAAAGACTTGGTGTTCCAGAAGGAACCATCTGAGAAATAAAGAAGCCAAAGTCATACCCTGGTTATATGGCTTTGATGTGTGATCTAGTTTATAAATAACCAACATTCATTAAAGAAGCAATAAAACAAAAGGAGCGGGCCGATGCAATGGTCGAGGAATACCAATCCATTATAAAGAATGATGCATGGTAAGTAGTGTCAAGACCAAAAGACAAGTTAGTGGTATCCTCAAAATGGATATTCAAAACTAAACACTCATCATATGTAAGTATAGAAAAGTACAAGGAAAGATTTGTATCCCGAGGATTCTCTCAGAAAGAGGGAATCAATTATGAGGAGACCTTTGCACCAGTAGCTAGATACACCTCAATTAGAACTATCCTTTCCTTGTCATCCAACATGAAGTGGAAGCTACATCAAATGGACGTGAAGACAACATTTCTGAATGGCTTGATTGAAGAAGAGGTATATATAAAACAACCTCAAGGGTTAGAAACTAATGATCAGAAAACTCATGTATGTATACTAAAGAAGGCATTGTATGGGCTAAAGCAAGCACCCAGAGCATGGTATGGTAGGATCGATGTATTTCTAATGATATTAGGATTTACTAAAAGTAAAGCAGACTCCAACCTCTACTATAAGATTGAGGATGATGGGATTATGATTTTATTACTATATGTAGATGATATGTTCTTGACTGGAGAAGATAAGCCTATTATCGAATGTAAGAAGAAGCTTGTTGCAGAGTTTGAAATGAAAGACCTTGGAATGATGCATTACTTTCTAGGTATTGAAGTATGGCAATATCCAGATGAGATTTTCCTAAACCAAGGAAGATATATTGTAGAAATATTAAAAAGATTTGGAATGTTAGATTGTAAATATATGACTACTCCGATGACAACAAGTTTGAAGTTATTGAATGACAATACTTCGGAAGTAGTTGATTCCATCTTATATATTGGTTCATTGATGTACTTAACCAATACAAGACCATATATATGTTTTTCATTAAACACCTTAAGTCAGTATATGGTGAATCCTAAACACGTTCACCTTATTGGGGGGAAAAAGGTGATGAGGTATCTAAAGGGAACTTTAGACTATGGGCTCAAATATGAATCTAGTGGCGAGATCAAATTACATGGATATGCATATTCAGATTGGGGAGGAAGTGCCAAATATAGAAAAAGAACATCAGAATGTTGTTTTAGTATGGGATCGGGCATGATCTCTTGGTTCAGTAGAAAGCATACCAGTATTCCACTTAGTATGAAAAAGGCTAAATACATTGCATCATGTTCAACATGTAGAGAAGAAATATGGATTCGAAAGATGTTAGCATGACTATTTAATGTAGATATAGATGCTACTGATATCCATTGTGATAATCATAGTTGTTTTAAGATGACAGAAAATAATGTGTTTCATGATAAGACAAAGCACATTGAAATAAGATATCATTTCATCCTGGATATGGTTCAGAAGGGAGTTGTGAAGTTCAAGTATGTTCCTACAGAGGAACAAGTAGCATATGTATTGACTAAGCCTATGGCTCGTGTAAAGTTTGAATACTTTTGAGACAAGATTGGTGTAGTTAGAAAGGACCTCTCTCGAAAGAGGGAGTGATAGTAGATAGATGCTAGATGTAGTGGTGAGTAGCTCCGTCTAGAGGAGGGTAAGTTTGGCCAAGCTTGTTTTTCCTGAAAGGGTTAGTAAGTTAGATGAGGCATGTTGATCCTAGGGGGATTAGTATGTCTGGCTAGGTTTGTTTGGCCCAAAAGGGTTAGTAATACAAACAAGGCTTGTTTGGTCCCTAAGGAGATGCATCTGTCTAACTAGGCTTGTTTGGATCAAAATAGTTGGTAAGTTAGACAAAATGACCGGATGGATCGACCAGACAAATCACCGAGATGTTGCTCCGAGACATTGAAGGGAAAGTTGTATCCTCAGTATTGTTATATTGTTTATTGTTGATGATTGTTGACGATGGTTGCTGAGATATTTTGATGATTGTTGAGACTATTGTTGCAGTATTGTTATACTGACGGTTTCTAAGATGTTTGTTGAGAAGATTGTTGCAATATTGTTATAATGATGATTGTTGAGATGTTTGTTGAGATGATTGTTGCAATGATTGTTGAGATGTTTGATGAGATTTTTTGTTTCAGTATTGTTGTGATTTATGTTTTCTTCAGTATTGATTATTATTAGGTTGATTGATTGATTTAGTACCAGTGGTGTTACAGTGATAATTGTTGATGAATGTTGCTTCAGTATTCCTATACTAATGATGGTATCGATGTTCCAGCATCTCTATGTTGGTAATGCAGATGATGATAGAGCATTAGATGTTGTTTGAGTTTAGAACTAAAATTCTAATGAGATTGTTGTTGATGTTGTTAGTATCCATGTACAAATGGTGCAGATAATGAAGTTACAGATGATGTATCAGTATCCACATATTGATACTATAAGAAGATGATCTTGAAGATGATTCAGTATCCATATACTGAAGAGATAGAAGATGATCTAGTATTCATACACTGGCGAGATAGATAATGACTCAGTATTCACATACTGATGAATTAAGAAGAATACCCAGAAGATGATTCAGTATTCATATACTGATTCTTTAAGAAGAAGACCCAGAATACGATTCAATATTCACATACTGATGCTCCAAAATATAATTCATAAGATAATAGAAGATGCCTGAGTACATATGAAATATGAATATTGCAGAAGATGATACAAATGATATCGATGATTAAGATGAAATATGATGTTCCAAAACTTCCTATGGCATATAGAGACTCACCAGTCAGTTGTACAATTGTAGTAGCAGTTGTTGTTGTGGTTGAATACCTTCCTAGTTAAGAGGGAGTGTTAAAGTATTGTAACTTTGAAATATATTCCAGATGTATTGATTGTATTCCTCCTTCGTGAGATGAGTTTGGTCTTGTTAGTATCATTGAAAAAATCAATATAACCCTTCGAATGTAAGTCAGGTCAATAGTACCCAAGTGTCAATATAATAAATGTTATTTGTGGTGTCTAGTTGGACAAGTGGGCCCAATTAGTTAGAGAAGTCGGCCCTGTTAGGTTAGAGGTCAAGTCAACTGAAGAATATAAATAGGGAGGATATCCCCTTCATTTGTACTCACTCACTCAAGTTGTTTTGCAAGAGAGATAAATATTAGTGCACTAGAAAGAAGAGAGAAGCAGGTGTTTGGGTTTTACACTGCTATGGTTGAGTTCTATACTGAGGAATTTTCATGAGGTTTTCTCCCTTATGGTTTCCCCAAGGAAAATATTTGTGTTCTTGTGCTCTTGTATTTCTGTGCTTGTTGTTCTTTCAGTGATCTACTAGTGACTATTTGTTTTAAGATATCATCTAAGCAAATTAAGAAAATTCAATAGGCATTCATCCCATAACCTACAAAATCACTCCAGTACCTTCCTAAAAACATTTGGATGCAAACATAATGTTGAATTTCATATAAACATAGATATAAAACATCTAATCAAATGAACATTAACATATAATCAAATTTCATACATGAATGAACACAACTTTTAGGGAAGGAAAATATGTCAATTTCTCATTAATGAATGAAAAAGTACAAATATTCCTCATTTCTATTCAAGAACCTCTTGAAACCTTGAATTTGAGTCTCCTTGCTTCTCTTCTCCAACACACCCAATCAATCTATGGATCTACTAGGGATATGACATCAGATGCACAAAGTAATAGGAGATGGAGACAAAATTACTCTATAATAACCTTAATTATCCAAAATTATCCCTCATGTGGCTCATATATCTTAATTTTAAAGGGTAGGTAGATGGTTACCATCAAGAGAATATAATTGTAACCGAGGAGGAAGTTGCCAAAACCACCAAAACTGCTCCAAAATTTGAGATTTTTAATATTTTGGGCATTTTTTGAGGAACATGCTGGTGGGACAAAGGAAACACACGTGTGACATGCCCTTGGAACACTATAAAATTTTGTGTGCAAGGGAAAACATCTAGTGGACCATCTGCAAAGGGCGTTGTTTTAGGGGAAATGACATTTTTAGGAAAGTTTTAGGGTTTTTTGGGGCTCCAACTGTGGTCAAAAGTTCCCTAATTGATGAGTAATAATTAGATATATTAATAACATACTTATAAGCACCAAAATAAGGCTCTTCCATACACAATTTCCTTTGGGTAAGCGATAATAAATTTATGAAGTGTCATCATGCAAGTGTCGTCATGGGAGTGACATCATGAAAGTGTCGTCACAGATGAAGAAGTGTCAATTTGGATATAATAGATTCCCCCCGGTGAATGAGGTTAGAAGTGAACATCATGGCTGAAATATATTATAATAAATTGAGGTGTGGAGTCAAGAAACCTAGATAATTAAGAATCTCAATCTCAAAAAGGTACCTGAAACATAAAAAGGATGTGAGACAAATTGAACTATGGGACATACATGTCCATGTACAAATGATCGCCATCAAGATACAAGGCATATACAACATAAGTATAATTGATGTAACTATCATGGCCACACAAAATACAAAGTTGCACCATGTGAAATATAGATGAGTCATCGACACAAATGAGCAGCTTGGATCCATGCTTAATAACCAATCATAGCCACAAGAACACAAAGTGAATCTATGTCTTAGTAGGTGTCATATGAGGTGTGACAAGGTCTTTTGTAACTCAGGAAATAGAAAAAGATGATGATGCTACTATTGTACCAAGGTATTTAATCCAAACCACTGAAGGGTATGGATCCTAACCATGTGAATAGAGGATATGAAGTTGAACATGGAGGATACCATTAAATTATCAGTCATTATGGTAAATCGTTAACAAACGGGTGGGAAACCAACAATAATGAAAATGTGACCCAAGGTACATAATACATTATTACAAGTGTGAATAAGAGGTATTGAATTCGAACACTTAAAGAATCCATCGATTAAGATATATTAATGTATTCTGATAAATCGATGGTAAGAGAATATGCTACCAAGGACCGAAAATATCAAGGTATTGTCCTTAACTATAAGTCTTCTTCCCAAAGCAGGATAAGTTGAAGTCGATGGGAAGATACCCATTGGAATGGAGGAATTAAGGAATCCTCCATCATCCATATGATTGGAAGAGTAACCAACAAGAGGAGTATATTAATAACTCTGAGATTGGGCTTAATCCTAAGGCCAAAAACTAGAACCCAAATGTTGAGAGACTCAAAATGGTTCTTTTTTCAAGGATGACAAGACTTGTTTCCATTATATTGAGATATATTTTATATCGTTCCCATTCGTTTATTTTTTTAAGTACCTTCTTCATTTTTTAATGAGCTCAAAAAATAGATAGAATTATTCTCTATAAGGAACTGTCCTACGGAATTTTTGTTGATATCAGGGTAGTTAATGTCACCAGTTTTCAAATTTAGAGAGTCTAAAAAAATTAAAGAATACTCCAAGGTTTAAATTTTTCGTAGATTTAGTCACCTAGGTCCAAAAAATTATAAAACAATAGAAAGGAGAATGCTCTTAGCTCAGGAGAACTAAGGTATTCATTTTTTGTAGTTAATCTTCCAGGACCGAAAAAGGGGTAAACTATCACCAGATAGATGCTCCTTTGATGGCAAGAGTAAAGAATTAGTTTAATGAGTATGAAGTAAATCAAGGTCACTTGTGTTGTTCCATTGATTTGTGAGTATGGGGAAACAAACAGTAAACTTGACACTATTTTACAAAGGGTTTAACAAGCACAAGAATAGCATAAAAGCGCTTGGAATATTTTTCATGTTTTAACCAGAGCAAAAAAAAGAAAAAGTAAGTTAGAAAAGGATTCTTTTTTTATAAATTTAGTCCCCCATGCCCAAAAAAGAGATAAAGGAAAAACCAAGGAGAAATCTATTCATTTTTCATAATTAATCCACATGGTCTAAAATAGGCTTAAGCGTATACCTATGTGGATGTTCCTTCAAGTCCTTTAACAAGTTTGAAGTGAACAAGACGACTCAGAAATATTGTCAATTTTAAGGAGTCTAACAAGAGCTTAAAGAAAAATCCATATACCTTTCCCTTAAATGTTTAACGAGCCTAGAAAATTCAACTCATGGTAGCCCTTTATTTTTAATGAGCTCAAAGGAGAAGTGGAATAATGATCATAATGGGAGGAAACAAGTGCCAAGAGTATGTGAAACTAGTTCCAAGCAAAAGGAATAGATCTATGCATAGTGCAAGGAACATGAGAAAGATAAGGACACTCGGGGGACATCTCCTCCAGGTAAAAGGTGTCAAGTTGCAACGAAAAAATGATACAAGATTGAGCAATGATGAGAATAGATATGAGGGCTTATATAATAGGATAAAAGTGTGGAAGATGATATAAGGATCATCGGCGCGAGAAGGGTATGTGTAAATTCATTTACAACTTAAACAAAAAGATGGATCATTATGGGGAATGGATAGAAATATATAAGAAAGAAATGCATGCATAATCTTCTCAAAGTCATGGAAAATATAAAAAGGATCTTAATCCTATGACAAAAAATCAGCATGGGTAGAAAAATGGCATATGGATTCTAACTACGATGACCCATGTTAGGTAGGATCTATTGCTGGACAGGTCCAAAATGCATAAATATATGACTAATACACCAATATCCAATAGGTTCAACCCTATAGCGAGTTCAGATGGCACAGAGTTGAAATGCATCATAACATAGGGTAGGCTACACCAATATGCAAGTTTCTAAATATACCTAAAGGGATCGAGCAACATGTTAAAAAGGATCAAGAAGAAACCATGAATCCAACTAAGATTCCTGTCTCCAAGAAACAATAGTACCAAGATCATATGAAAAATAAAATATTCGATATAGGTAACTTTGGTAGAAATATTTTCAACTTCGCTATCTTGAAAAAGAGGCATAATCAATAAAAATCTAACAGATGAAGAATCTATAGTGCGAAGGCCCAAGGAATTACAATCAACAAAATCAACCTCAATAGAAACACCAAATTTGAAAGAAGTAATGGATTTTGTGGAAATAGACTCACCATCACAAGAGTTGAAAGTTCTATAAAAAGGATCTAACTCAGCAGGAACACTGACTTGTTTCTCGATTGGAGAGTCCAAAGACTTAAAAGTACCAACGTCTGAGGGTCGATCATCAATAAGATAAGACTCAAAAGGCAAGTCAATGCTAGATATAACTTCAACTACATAAATGACCAAAATAATGCCATACTATATCATATACTCTAGGAAAACTTCATATGAAGGAAGTATATCATCCCATATAGAAGACCTATCTAAACATTTAGTTGGATCAATAGGGTGGAGAGAAGTATCTAATGTCCCCATTGAATTAATCACCTAGTCAACTACAAGGACCAAATCCCAATAAGGTAAGCATGAGTATAGAGGCTTCTCCTCAGTAGAAATACATGAGGGATACAAGACCGCATAATTCACCCATGTTGAGGTAGGGTCTGTTGAAACACTAGGAATTAACAAAGGATATACTTGGTCTAAAGTTGGGTAATGAAAAGGATCAACAAATGTCAACTGATCAATAGTGACAACTCTTTTTCTATGATTAAAATACATCGCATGAAATAGTGTAGGCACCAAAATATTCATAGCATATATGTAATCATGCACACGGAGCATATTGAAGTCCAATGGGTCCTCCATAACCATAAAATCGACTAAGACAATATTCCCACCTAAATTAATAGGACATTGAGAAATAACTCCCAATGTTTCGTTATGTATTCTATTAAAATACAATGGATGATTAATAGTTGGAATGAGGTTCAAATATCACATACCTCTCCAAGCATGCGTAGATAAAATACTAAAAGAGGCTCACTCATCTACAATACAACAAACAACTATGTAGTGTTTAACTTGAACCTTTGTTGGAACAACAGAAGGAAATCATGGCTTAGGTAGACTATTCCAATCAAAAGAAGCAATTTGAAGGATTGGTGGGGATTTATTAGAAGCGAAGTGAGTGCACCCTTGTTCAGAAGGTTCTGAACTGGCAAGGCAGAAAACATGACTAGTAGAAAAGTCACTCTCCAAAGGAAGAGTGGGATTGACCAAAGATTGTATTGGTTCAACCACATCATCAACCAAATTTTGAATAGGTTGTTGAGAAATCATAGGTTGTTCAGGGGTAGAAGATCCTTGATATTCAGACCACACTCTTTGTACTTCTGCAATAGCAGGGCATAGGTGAGTAATATTACCTCCCTTGCAAATATTACAAGGAAAATTACGCTTGCATCCTATAAATTTAGGTTTATCAATAGTATCAATATGTACAACATGACTTGTATTGGATTACTATTTCCCCCCAGCATGAACTCCAAAGGCTAGTTGAATGACCCCTTTATTTCACATCTTCTTTCTATTATTCCTCTTTCTATTCCTTTTAGACTGTTGGTTACTAGTATCAAAACTTTCACCACATGAGGTATAAGGAGGAGAATAAGATGTCACTAGTGAAGGGGGGACAAAAAAAAATTTCCCTCGATATAAAGCACTCGCTTGAGAAGCATCAGGAGCATTTAAGATAGTCAAAGTGGAAAAAAACCAAACCAACATCCCAAGGTGAATCTAGGAAGACAAAAGTGGCCATCAAGAGAACACCAATGTTCCCAACAAATGGAAAATTACAATAATCCCCTTGCACAAAGGTCCCTTAGTTTATGTCCATAGAAATACTAGCCATAGTTTTCAACTTCACAAGGAGAAATATATGAATCCAACTAAAAACAAACAACACAAAGAGCACACCACTAGAAGGGGTCCTAATTATCCAAACTAGGAAAAAAAGGATTCCTTCCAAAGGAAATTATGGGATGATCAGGGCCCATGACCAATCAGTGAAGGATGAATAACAGTTACTCGGGGTCCACAATACACCTCCTTGGGTGCAAGCGCTTGACTCACCAAACCTCTTTCCCAAATCGAATGTAAGGGATTTCCTCTCGTGTTTGTCCTAGGTACATTGGAAATAGACCTCCATCATCTCCTATGTATGATCCCTAGAAGACACTATAATAAGGTTACGAACCTTGTAGAGAGGGTTCAGCAGGACACTCAACAGTGTAGTCAATACGCATGGGTAGGGTAGAAAATCCTGAAACGTAAACAACATCGGTACCACACAGGGCCAAAAGGATCCCTCACATGACTCATCTCTCTTACTTTTAAAGGGGAAGGATATGGTTACCATCAATATAATACAGTTGTAATAGAGGAGGAAGTTTCTAAAACCACCAAAACTGCTCCAAAATTCAAGTTTTTGAATATTTTAGGGAATGTTTTAAGGGACACGCTGGTGGGTAAGGGGAAACTTGTGTGTCACATACACTTGGAACACTATCAACATGCATTTGAAAGGGGAAAATGTTGGTGGACGATGTGCAAAAGGATTTTTTTGGGGGAAAATGCCATGTTTAGGGATTTTTGGTGCTCCAACTGTGGTCAAAAGTTCCCTAATTTATATGTAATAATTAGATATGTTAATACCATACTTATAAACATTAAATTAAGTCTCTTCCATCCATAGTTTACTTTGGGTGAGTAACAATAAATTTATGAAGTGTTGTCATGGGAGCCACATCATGAAAATGTCATCACGAATAGAGAAGTGATGATTTGGGATATAACAATTACGCTAGTTTTAATCCTAACTGTACAACTATCAAATAATCCACAAACAATTATTGCTTGTGTCTATTGCTTTTCTTTTCAAACTCCAAAATGTAAAGTACAAAAAATTTAAAGTATTGAATATGCACAATCTATGAAAAAAATGTTACTTAGTAGATAAAAGAAAGGTTCAATATCAGATATAGAATAGACTCAAAATAAGATAAAAATAAAAGGAAATTTTATTGATATTTCTATTAGTTACAACTGGAAATTCTCTTTTCGAACCCCTGCAAGCGTAAGGATCAAGGAAATACTTACGATTATAAGGTGGAATGATTCACACACATACACTTATGGTTTTACAACACAATAAACTGTGTTGGATCAATCAAGAGCTAAGCATGTCACAATTTATGACTCTACAAAAACAATTTCTAATAGTATTAAAAATTAATTAAAATTCCAATGAAAATGAATAGGATACCAAGAAAACAAGTGATCAAACTTTTTATCATAAATAGAAATGTTGTTTTTTTATCCTTTAATTTTCACCTTCAATACTTTCCTACTATCAACAAGCAAATCCCCTTTGTCACCTCAGAAAATTAATGAATAAATATAAGAATATCACTTTAGGAAAGAGAAAAAAATTTTAATTAGATTTATTTCTCTCTCTCTACTATTTCCTTCAATCTCCTCATAACTCCCTTTTATCCTTTGAAAAGAATTCAGAGGTAGTTGAAACTACCTTTAGTTAGGATATTAGTTAGAATATTAGTTAGTCAAGTTTATAAAATAGATGAAAGGAATATAATATATAGTAGGTGGGACCCCTTTATTCCTTTAATAGTTCTTGATATTCACTTTGTGACTCCAAAAGAACATATGATTAACTCAAACATCCACCATAATGAAAAAACATGAAATATAATAAAGTATTTCATTATAATGATTATACTTCCCAAATAAGTAAAAAAATATGACATATCATGTCCAATAATTATCCCTTTCAAGGACAATCAAAATATGTCCATAAGTCAAAACATGTTGAAAATAAAAACATCATGAACTATATAAAAAACCATACACCTTGGCAGGGACAATTTTCCTTTGTTCACTTCCTTGTGAAGTGACCTTTTTTCTTGATTTTCCTCTATTACCCTTATTATCTCTATTTCTCTTGTGGCCTCCTCTACTAGAAGGAAAAAAAACTCATTTATAAGGCGATAAGAAATATGATTAGTGCATATACACAATATTAAAGAGATGTATCAAATGAATTTGCAACTTAGAAAATTCTTCAATTCCTCTGTATCAAGTCATACTCATGCATGGAATTACATTTCTAGGGAAATAGGGAAGTAGGACGCCACACATGTTTGAATTTACTTTAATCTTTCTAACTAAAAGTTAGTTATTAGTCCCAATTGTTAATACTTTAACATGGGAAAAAGAATAGTTTGTGAATATGGGGGGAGGTGAATAAATAAGTAATGAAGCGAGGGAAGTAACAATAATACATGTTCATATGATCCAAAATTTTCATATGTCAAACAATATTATTTCATCAAAATAATCACTGACAGCCTCAACAAAGAGATATTTGATCATTGATTTGAAATTCCAAACAATCATTGAACATACACCATGCATCTTCATTTCATTAAAATTTCTGAGACTATAAAATTTTCAAATGGACTCCTTTAAATCATTAACCATAGACTCCAAAAAATCAATTTTATCATTAAAATCTCCAGATCATAGCATAAAATTGTGTTGTCATGTTTAACATCGTCTTTCTTTTATTCCATTATTTAATCATGACAACATTATAGTGATAGGAAAACCATTTTTCAACATTCTCAAACATATTCAAACCAAACCCATATCCAAATAAATATTTTAATAATGAAGTGTTGGTGATAATCATCTCTTTTTTTTAAATTTCAAGAATGAAAAATCAACAAAATCAATCTTCCAATAGCATATTCTGAAATTATGCTTTAATTATGAATAGAGTGGACATACAGTCATCAAGCATAATTTCTCTCGGTAGTTTGTATTGTATTCAAAATTCAATACCACTAAATCATTCACTTGTAGACCCAAAAAAAAATAATCATGTATCTTACAGAATACCCACTGACTCGACCACAAATTCCAATATTGACATTCAATCTCTCATGAGTCTCAATATAGAAGTATTATCATATTTTAAAGAAGCATATGTTATCATGTAAAATGCCACTTCTGTGTCCAAGTACTGACATCAAATATGTCGGGACACAAAAGGACAAACTAGATTGAAGTAGACAAAACACTATAGATGGGAATGACTATTGATACATCATCTCCTGACTAGCTGAATATATTTTTATTTGGACATTAGCGTTGCACACACGACTATTTGTACAGAAACCCGTGTGTCACACACGAGTATGTGTATTGCAACTCGCGTGTACTTTGAACACACAAGTTTCCTTAAAGCAAGGAGTGTGTCATACATGACTTGCCTATATCAATACTCACATGTACCTTAATTTGAAGTTAAAAAATATAAATCACAATTAGTTGAGATCAGTTGAGTCCCTAATCATAACTATCTCAAATGTCTCAACCATCGAAACCATCGAAACCTCTCTATTTCCTCATGTATAAATAGAAGGCATGGGATGGGGCCAATCAATCATTCTTATAAGAACAAATTTATGATGGGTATGCCTTCATAGATCTTGGAGCAGCACAACTCAGTGTCCTCGGTTTGTAGAGGATTCCTTGTTTCATAAGTTGGGTTGTAATCTCACTATCTCTGTTTATTAATAAAGAAGGTTCTTCTTCCAATATTGTGCACTCTTGTATATGTTGTTTTATGAATTATCTTATAGTTCCATAATGAATATATTATTTCATTAACCATTGATATATATATGTAAGATATTTGTAGGAAGAACTTGTTTTTTGCAGAAGATTGGAGAAGCCCTGGAAGCTATGGAAGCAACTCAAAGAGGAGAAGAAAAGCTTGGATCAACCATCATAAACCAGGTTTGCTAGGTTTTCTTCCTATTCCTATTTCAATTTCTGCATAGCTGATTGTCTGCAAGTCTAGCTTAGTGAGTTGGTAACCCCAGATACCCTAGGTTATAAGGGTGTGTTTTCCTGAACAACTGAACTGGAGACTCCGCTGGGGAGTCTAGCGTGTTGTGGGTCCTTTGATTTAGGTTTCTTGACTAGTCTTTGATCTTTTTTATTCTGGGTGTGATTTGTCTGCTTTTTGCCATTGATTTTTAGTTTGTCATGTTTAGGACCTATCTGCTAGTATGTTTTCTTTGAAAAAAATTTAGCGGTACATGTGAGTTGTCTTGTTGACAGACGCGTGTTTCACCTTGTGTACGCGCGTTGCATTCTGGTCCGTCGTGTGCCACACATAGGTTTTATTTATAACAGTTGTGTTTTCCTGTAGATTTCTCTGAGTTCATAGGGTTTTTTCTTGTCCCTGTTTAGTGTCCTCTCAGAAGTTTGTGAAGGTTCTGTTTCTGACATGATTCTATAAGTCTTAGGTCTGTACATCACACAGCTTGCTTGATCTTTCAAGTCCTTGGGTTCTTTGTGTTTGAATTTCTTCAATTGTGAATGTTGTTGGTCCTCTTACTTAGATTTTTGGGTCTGAATGCTTGTGTTCTAGGTCATTGATCAGTCCTAAGGAACACTTTATGCTCTCCACTGTTGTTTGTAGTATGAGTTTGTCTTTCTCCCTATTTGTGGATCTAGTAAGATTTTAAGTTTGATAGTTCCACCAAGTTTGATTTTGTGCCATTTCGTCCTGCTTGGGTGGAGTGTGTCATTATAGGATATTCTTACATCATTTACTGATAGATGTTTATATTGTTCAAACATACACAAGTTTGCATTTATTTGCATCATAATTTTTGAAATTTTTTGAAAAGAAAAGACAAAATTTTATACTTTTTGCATTAGGTTGTATCTAGTGTTATTTTCGTTATTTTTCAAGAAAAAAGGAAAAAAAATACATGTTTGCTTTACATCCATGTAGATTAGGTTTTTAGTCTATATTGCATAGCATATCATTGTTTAAAAAAAAAAGAGTTGTTCTTTCGTGGCCTTAAATTTTTCATTGTGAAAAGAGAAAGAGAATAGTTCTTGCTTTTTGCATTTGATTTCTCTTTTCTTAGTCATTTTTTTTCAACTTTGAGTCAAAACACCATTGGTTTCACCTTCGCCACCTCCTTTGAGTAATTAAAAACCCTTTAAAATAAACACTTAATATTTAAAATTTATTAGTAATTGTTTATTTATAGGGACAACACACACTAGTATAGGCTAGTGTTTTGGGTTAGGTATATCTCAACTTCCAAGAACTTCAAACTCAAACATAGTGGCCTATCTATTAGGAAATCCAACTTCATTGGGAAAGACACTAGAAAGCTCATCTCACACGGGAGTCAGCACAAGGTCGTGTGATACTAAGTTGTTGGAGATAGTGTGGAGATACCCCTCCACTTATTAGTAAAGCATACACCAGAGCTGGTGCACATTTGGAGACTCATCCAGTACCTCCTCCTGGCCCCGTGTGGTGCTTGGTACTGTTTGGGTTTCAGGATTTACGACCCTTCCCATGTGCATTGGATGGACTGAAGACTGTTTTGTTGAAATTTATCTGCAATTTTGGTAGCCTTCATATCTTGTTTGCTAGGATCTTACACGGGTGGCATTGGAAGACTATTTCCAGTGCACCTAGGGTAGACTTGGAAGGTAACCTCAGTAGAAAATATGGGAGGGAGGTTGGGTGATTTCACCACTTGCATCCAAAGGGATATTCATGAGACGCCAAGTAACTACTCTCCTTCCTTCATTGGTTAGTTCTGGGCCCTCATCATCCTAGACTTTCCTTTGGAAGGAATATTTGTTTTCCTTGCTTGATACTTAGGTATTTTTGTAGTGGTGTGTTCTTTGTGTTGTTGGTTTCCTGTCGGCCTCATATTTTGTCTTATTGTTTGAAACTATGGCTAACACCCCTCTGAACACCAACCAAGAGATCCACATGCTAGGAAATCCTTGTACTATTCCTTTCACAAGGAATGTTGGTGTTCCGTTGATAGCCACCTTGAATCTTCCAGGATTCACCCTAGGGCTACCAGTGTGGTTGTTATCCACTCCAACTGTCATGAATGCTTCTGATGCTTCTCAAGTAAGCTCCTTATATCAAGGGCATCAAAACACTTCTTCCCCTTCACCTGTAGATGCTTCTCCTCCTCCTTATACCTCATGCAGTGAAAGTACTTATACTAGTAACCGTTAGTCTATAAGGAGTAAAATAAGGAAGAATAGGAAGAAGACACATAAGCAAGGGGGAACCCATTCAACCTCTGCAAGTCAAGTTGAAAATCACCACCTAGCCTCTGCAGTTCATGTTGGCGGCACCTATCCAACATCTTTAGGTCATATTGGATCTAAGCTCTCAACCCATGAAAGTCAAGTTGATCTTCACCATCCAGCCTCTACTGATCATGCTGGTGGGATCCTTCCAACCTTTCAAGGTTACGTTGGATCCAGTCACTTAGCCTCTATAGTTCATGCTAAGCGCACCCATTTAACCTATGTAGGTCAAGTTGAACCTCCCCATTCAACCTCTGTAATTCATGTTGGATCCTTCCACCCAACCTTTGAAGGTCATGTTGGGGGCACACACTAAACTGTTGCAAAGCATTTTGATCATGTTCGTCAAACCTCTGTATGTCATGTTAGACCCAGTCTCTCAACCTCTGCAGGTCATGCTAGGGGCAGTCTCTCATCCTCTGTGGTTCATGTTGAGGACAAACAATCAACCACTACAATTCATGTTGATGTTGTTGAAAAGACTAACGATTCAAAACACAAGCCCAAGTTTTCTTGTAATATTTGTGAGGGAGACTACCTTACTTATCTATGCCCTGCCATTGCGGAGGTACAAAGAGTTTGGTTTCAAGTTCATCCCATTTTTTAACATCTTGAATTTTTTCAGCAACCAGCCTCTCTTAGTCAGGTTGGACCCAGTCACCCAGCCTCTGGTGGTCATGTTGGGGGAAAACTCTCAGCCTCTGTAGGTCATGCTGAGAGAAAATACTCATCCACTGCTAGTCATGTTGAAATCGTTGAGAAAACTGTTTGTTCCAAGTGCAAACTTAAGTTCCCTTGTAAGCTATGCAAGGGAGATCATCTTACTCACCAGTGCCCTGCTATTGCAAAGGTGCGGAGAGTGTGGTCTGAGACTCAAGGATTTCCTTCTCCTGAACAACCTATAGTTTCTCAACAACCTACTCAACCTTTGGATGATCTAGTGGTCGATCCTTCCCAGTCTTTTGTTCACCCCACTCTTCTTCCGGAGAGTGGTCCTTATGTGATTGAACCAATGTCATCTTTGGTCAATCCCACTCTCCCTTCAGAGAGTGACTTTCATGAAGTGGTTGAATCGATTCCATTGTCGATCAATCCCACTCTTCCTTTGGAGAGTGAACTATCTGCTAGTCACATTTTCTTCAATGTCAATTCAGAACTTAACAAGGGGGAATTGAACTCGCTTCGGATCAACCCCCACCAAGCTCTCGGATTGCTTCCTTTTGTTGGGATAGCCTAGTTGAGCTGTGCCTTCCTTCTGATACACCTTTTGAGATAAAGGTCAAAGTTGAACAATACATCATTGCTCGTTGTATTGTTGATGAAGGAGCCTCAGTTGGTATCTTTTTTTCTCGTTCTTGGAGAGGCATGGTATCTCCCAACCTTATGTCGACTGCTAGTCAGTTACTTGTGTTTGATAGAAGAACTAGTATAGACTTGGGAATTCTTGATCAAACACCTATTACTTTGGGTGGGAAGACCATCTTATTTGACTTCATGGTGATAGAAGACCCCTTGGACTTCAATATGTTCATTGGGAATGATTATGTCTATGCCATGCAAGCTGTGGTGTCAACATTATTTCGTGTGATGTAATTTAATCATGGTGAAGAAATTTCCACTATCGATCAGTTGGATTTTCTTGATCCATCTCCTAACCCAACTAGAGATCAGGTCTTTCCTTTATTGCTTCCCAGTGTTTCTATAGACACTACCTCGCCACGGGTGAGCTATGTGGCCTCATGTCCTTTGCGTTCAATTTCTACTCAGAAGTAGCCTTTGTTTTCATGCTTACCTTCTCAGGACTTGGTCCCAGCAGTTGACCAGGTAATTCATCCTATACAAACTGTGGAGCCTGCTCTCCACTCTGTCGATCCATTTGAAATTTTAGACATGTGTACTATCTCGGATGATCTCCTTCCTTCGGATGAAGTCTTCCTAGAGTCTTTGATACAGTCTAACCTTATTTTGGATGTTGGTTCAGTTGTGACTAAGTCTAACCTTGATTTTCTTAGTAAGCCTGATATTCCCATGGATCGGTCTTCTTATGTTGGTCTTTTTTAGTTTTTAGACTCTCCCTTCGAATAGAAAGTCAGTGATCCTGATGAGTTTTATTTTTCTTATGAATTTTTCAACTCCTGTGATACTGAGTTTGTTCCTGCAGACTCTATCTCCCTTGTTTATTTTTTATTTTCTTCTGAGGTTGATATTTTGGATCATAAACCCTTAGATCTTGGAACTATAGAGTCCTATTTCCTTGATTCTTCCTTGACTACACCTTTTGTAGAAGATAACAAAGTCGCATGTGTTTCTTCCAAAGTGACCTGCATCGTATCTTTTCTTCTGAATATGTTTCTGATGTTGTTGTTTCTTGGAGACAGGATTTGTAGTTGGATTCACAATTGTTTACTGGCCTTGTCTTGTTTCTCAAGTTGTAACTTCATTTTCATGTACCCTTCTCACGCTTATGAGCCTGATGTTGGATTCCATGCTTTTAGCTCATTATATATGCCTTCATCTTTTCTCTCAATATTGCCTAGCCTTGTACCATTTTGCCTTCGCAACTTGATACCGTTTACCTGGAGGAGACGCTCCCTGAGTGTCCTTATCTTGCTCACTTTCCTTGAATTATGCATAGGTTTGTTCCTTGCGCTTGGAACTAGTTTCTCCTTCCTATGACACTCGTCTCCTCGCATTTAGAGCATTCTTTCTTCTCTCTTTCGAGCTCATTAAAAACAATAAGGAGGTCACGAGTTGACTTTTTTGGACTTGTTAAAACTTCAAGAGAAAGATATGGAGTTATCTTTAAGCCCTAGTATGAATCCTTAATATTTACTATATTCCTAAGTTAACTTGTTTGTTCAGACTTGTTAAGGTAAATTGAACAATTATCCACATACGTATAAGTTTACCCCTTTTTTGGGCCTTGTGGATTACTTATGAAAAAAGAATAATTTCTTTTCTTCGGAATTGAGAAGGGTATTCTCAGGCATAGGTTTATCACTTTTCCGGAACTGAGGGACTAAACTTACAGAAAAGGAACACCCAGTATCAACTTAGTTTTCTCTTTTTTCGTGCTCTGGACCCAAACATGAAAACGATTCTGAGTGTACTTTATGTCTTTGTTATGCTCACTAAAACCTAAAGAAAAAATCATCGAGTGTAGTGTTGTAAGCCCCATTTCTCGTAATCAAATGGATCTTTCTGAGTGATATTTCCTTCCTTCACACTCGTTAAACGCAGGCTACCTGCCACTCTTGAAGGTGCATCGATCTGGTATTAGTTTACCCCTTTTTCGGACCTTTCCAACTAAGTACGAAAAAGGTATACCTTAGTCCTTTGGGAGCTAAGAGAGTTCTTTTTTGGATTGTTTTATACTTTTTCGACCTCAGGAGACTAAATTGTATGAAAAATCACCCCCCTAGAGTCCTCTTTTGGAGCTTTCAGACTCTCAAAATATGAAAACACCAACGAGTATGTACTAGTTTGGGCTCATAAAATCCATGAATCAGTGACCTTATCAACCATTATTCTCTTTCCTCTTCAAGCTTGTAAAAAATGAATAGAGACCTGAGTTGACTTTCCTGGACTCGTTAAAATTTAATAGAAAAGATAAGGAAGAAGTACTCTCTTTGGGTTATAAACAATGGCAAGATGTCTTCCTTGAACATAGCACTCTCTAAAATTTCTCGTACTCATGTCTCAGTTTACACTTTCATCTCAGCTATTACTTTGAGTTTCTACTCCTCCACTTGTTCTTTATACATGGGGAATCTGATCATGTCTCCTACATGACATATAATTCTAGTTTTTCTATCTGCAAGTTAAAGGTTGCCTTGGGTCATCTCTATGTCGTGCTCACTGTTCAAGGATTTATCCCTTCATCTGATTATTATCCTGATTCCCTCATTAAACTATCTAAGTATTACTTGTGTCTACCTTCCTATATCCAGTTCCTAGTCACTCTTGTGATCTACTAGAGGATTCATTTCCTTCCTCATCACGGTACGATTTCTCATCAACACTTCCTAAAGACAAAGACCTAGAGTTTTGGCGATGGTACCTTAGGATTCACTACCATTATTGGTGAACTCATTTGCATCAGTTGTCAGTTTCACTTATTGTTTGAAATTATTTTGAGTTCCTTCCATCTTTGAATTTAGCACATCTATTAACATGGTAAGGATTGTACTAGTTACTTTGGATTTCGATAAAGACCTTAGGTTCATCTCTATAGCCTAAGTTGTGCAAGATTGTGTTATGTTCAGCTACACAGCTTCCATATTTTTTGAAGACTCATCATTGTATATTGTGGCTTCGATCAACCTTTGTAATATACATGGTCTTTTTACCCGTATCATATGATGTAATCAAATATTGTAAAGGAGCTAGTGTTCCATTATATTGACATGGCATCCTCAGATATTATTGTGTATATGACATTGATATGTATATGTTTCAGGTACTTCCTTTTCTTCCTTGGACACTTGAGTTCTCCAAGATTAAAATATTGTAATGTATTTTGGCCATTGCTTCCCTCTGACCTCACACATTAGGGGGCATCTGTTATCACGTAAAATGGAAAATTTCCGTCCGAGTACTGACATCCAATATTCCGAGACACAAAAGGACAAACTAGATTGAAGTATCCAAAACAATATAGATGGGTATGATTGTTGATACATCATCTCTTGACCAGCTGAATATATTTTTATTTGGACATTAGGGTTGCACACGTGACTATTTTCACAGCAACCCGCGTGTCACATGCGATTATGTGCATTGCAGCTCACGTGTACTTTGAACACGCAGGGTTCCTTAAATCAAGGAGCATGTCATACGTGACTTTCCTATATCAATACTTGCGTGTACCTTAATTTGAAGTTAAAAAATATAAATCATAATTAGTCAAGATCAGTTGAGTCCCTAATCATAACTATAACAAATGTCTCAACCATCGAAACTTCTCTATTTCCTCATGTATAAATAGAAGGCATGGGATGGGGCTAATCAATCATTCTTAAAAGAGAAAAGTTATGCTGGTGGTATTCCTTCAAACATCTTGGAGAAACAGAATTCAGTGTCCTCGGTTTGCAGAGGAGTCCTTGTTTCAGAAGTTGGGTTGTAATCTCACCATCTATGTTTATTAATAAAGAAAGTTCTTCTTCCAATATTGTGCACTCTTGTATATGTTGTTTTATGAATTATCTTATAGTTCCATTATGAATATTTTATTTCATTAACCATATATATATATATATATAATATATATATAATATATTTGCAGGAAGAACTTGTTCTTTTTAGAATATTGGAGAAGCTATGGAAGCAACTGGAAGATGAGAAGAAAAGCTTGGATCAGCCATCATAAACCAAGTTTGCTAAGTTTTCTTGCTATTCCTATTTCAATTTCTACATAGCTGATTGTTTGCAAGTCTAGATTAGTAAGTTGGTTACCAACTTACTAAGCTAGACTTGCAGACAATTATCTCTGTAGAAATTGTAATAGGAATAGGAAGAAAACTTAGCAAACTTGGTTTATGACGGTTGATCCAATATTTTCTTCTCCTCTTCTAGTTGCTTCCACAACTTCCAGGGCTTCTCCAATATTCTGCAAAGAACAAGTTATTCCTGCAAATATCTTATATATATCAATGGTTTTTGGGTGATTCCATGAAGATGGGTAACACGTTTTGGCCAAATTTGGCGATGAAAACCTGATTTTTTACTCATGTGCTAGATAGAAGCCCTCAAAACGCATATATGCCATGTGAGTTTTGAACTGCAGTAAAAAAACAAATTGTAGAATATTATGTTGGCTTCATAGTGATATTTTTTTAAAAATATTCTGATGTCATTTAATGTGTGATTTTTTGCATTTAATGAACTGTGTGACCTTAAAAATTTGAAGAAGCTAATAAGTGGCTCGTGT